>JAAAKL020000770.1:0-22726 GCA_010016065.2 Carybdea cf. marsupialis auct. non (Linnaeus, 1758)
GCGTGTCATATTTTCAAATGCGCATACAAAGTTAGGGCGCGTGGGCGCGAAGACGCAGACACAGCTCAGAAAGGCGCGGCGGTGCGTAAGGCGCGCCATTTAGCACACTCTATTTAAACTTACTATCTCCTTATTTGTCTCCTCTTTCACACAAACAAACAAATGTAAGTAACATTATTATGGATACTAGCTCAATTGGAAGGAAAAACAAAAAACAAAAGACAAATAAAAATCTCATTGAATCTTGACGTTGACTAATGCTGATTGAAGAACCCTTGGTACTCAAAAACCCATATATTTTGTGATATATATATATACATATATATCCTTGAAACAAAATGAACAAAATATCCAAAAAATTTCTGACCACTAGAGGTACACTTTAAGCATACGTAAGAAGAGTACGTTGTTAGATACACTGAACAAGCACTTCACTCACCATTTCTCATATTGTCGACGGGGTATACTTGTACCTCGCACAGTGAAAGAGCGACACCGTTTCCTGTTAATCGAATATAGACATATTTGCCTGGCAAGGGTATACCGCAGCTGAATACTTTTGCTTTGGTGGTGGTCGACCCGGACGCACATCTAAAAGGTAAATGAAAACAATAGAATAGATACCTTCAGCCATGGATAAATAATTGGAGGATAATAAGGAAGAACAAAACTGAAGATCCTGGAGGACTTAGGATCTCAATCACATTTTGTATTTATCAACCATTCTGTACAGACTCTACAGCAATTCTACTAAACTTTGCGATACATGGTATGATTGGATTTACAATGCACTAGCACTCTCTGTAAGGACATACAAGTTTGACATAAAAGATGCTCATAGGCATCAACCATAGAATAGATACCTTCAGCCATGGATACATAATTGGAGGATAATAAGGAAGAACAAAACTGAAGATCCTGTAGGACTTAGGATCTCAATCATATTTTGTATTTATCAACCATTCTGTAGAGACTGTGGAAAATTGGCTACGTTCACAACGAGGCTATTAGTCATCTTGGATTTACCATTGTTTGTAAGAAGGAAAATTCATCTTTACTATTCCTATTGTATTGTTATTTCCTGCTCCGTGTCATGGGCAGGAAATGTATTAACATTAGTGATTTTAGTTAGTTTTTGAACCTTTATCTTTTAAGTCAGAATTGGAATCTTGAAATCTCTTGGAATTTTATCTCTTGGAATTTTATCTCTTGGAATTTGATCTCTTGGAATTTATACAATATATGTTCAGTTCATAAAGTTTATCACAATTCACCGGAGTCGTTGTTTCACCTTCTTCTTGAACCAGTCAACCCTAGAATGATTATACAGTCCAATAGAACGTGGATTTTGATAAGTTCTAATCTAAGGGGATTTCAGACACAGACTCTACAGTAATTCTACTAAACTTTGCGATACATGGTATGTTGTGATTTTCAATGCGGTAGCACTCTCTGTGCAATAAGGGCAATAAGGGCAATAAGGGCAATAAGGGCAATAAGGGCAATAAGGGCTTTTAGTAAGTTTAAAACAACCTTGGAGCTTCTTTTGGTCCTGGACAGTTATAAAAATTAAATAAATCACCTTCGTGATCCCTTAAATAAGGCTCGCGACCCCTGTAGGTCACGACCTCTAAGTCTGAAAAACGCTGCTTTAACATCTTTTAGCGATGCTAACAGCCATCATCATCATCATCATCATCATCATCGTCATCATCAATTTACCGATAAAAACATAGTGTTTTTTTAGGCTCCGTCGCTGAGATAGTCTTTAGCAACAGGTATAAGTCTTATGTTACCATCATCGTCCTTCTCCGACAATCTGTTTGCGACGGCTTCAAACTAATTTTGTGCTATTTTAGTGACTATTGTACTTCGTTGCAAAGGTCTGTATGGAGGCATTTGTAAGCGTTTCTCCTTTTTAGTCACTGGATTGATGCCATTTTTAAGTGATGTTCTGTTGATAAACTCACCGGGTTACGGGAAAGGAAACCAAACAAGCAAATAACATTGCTAATTTTCATGAGATTGTTAATTTTACTGAGGAAATTAAGTACATAACATGATAGGGGAACTGAGAAGTAATTTACATGTCGTGAGTGTGTGATTACCGAACTCATCTCATTGGGACTCCTACCGTGACCTGTTCAGCCAAGATGTGTGCCACTACGGCGTTGGAGCGAATGAAGGCTATGTACACTAGTAGAGGGCATTTATTAAGTATTTAATAGCATTGAAAGGCAAATGGACAGGAAGAAAACAAAAAATGAAAGATCATAACCTTTTTAGTAAATTAGTACACAATACCTTTTAGTTAGTTTGTGCCACTACGGCGTTGGAGCGAATGAAGGCTATGTACACTAGTAGAGGGCATTTATTTAATATTTAATTGGATTGAAAGGCAAATCGAAAAAAATCAAATAAAAAATCAAAAGAAATCCGAAAGGAATGGGATAAGTCGAACACAGTTCCGGATAAAAAAAGATATATTATGAAAGAAAATATGGATCACTCTCAACGGAGAGGAAACACTATGATGTATTTTTGCATATAAAAATGAACTCAAATTTCGATTAGTCAAGCCAGAATTTTTCTTCAGAGTTAGTTTATACTTTACAGGCGGTGTCGTTATTTTTAAGGAAGTAAGAAGACAACTTACACCGGGTTTCGTATTCCATCTTCTGTGTTTTCGTTGCCAACTTGTATCGTCATCGAGTTAGGTTGACTCTCGGCACCATTAATAATTTTAACATACTGAACTTTATACTCCCACCAAAGATCTACCATCCACCAAGGATTGTCCTCACTATTCGTGATGGCACATGCGTCCGGCCCAGTAGCCGTGGAGCCATCAACTGCCTTGTCTCCACTATTATGACCAGCGATGGATGATTGCAGGGTTGGTTTGCCGCGCGCTAGATTTCTTCTTCCGTTCAAATCATCTTGAGCGCAATCACAAATTCCTTCGTGAAGCAAAAGGAAAAACTTATAGAATAACTGCAGCTGAGTATATAAGAAAAATTTTAAAGATGACACGTTTATAATAAGATACATGTTAAATTTCCAATATCTGAAAATCATGGTCGAGTAGGTCTAACAAGTAACGCTTATCTCGAGCTATAAGCTGCGCTTACTGTTAGAGTTGCCAAGGAATTCGCAGGTAACAATAAAATGCCATTAAGCCACAAATCGTAACTTTAACAGTACGCATATACACTTTATACTTATAGAATCAAACATTATTTCCGACACAGGCGTCACTGACATTGACAAACCGCAAGGAAATTTTTGTAAGAAAACTATAAAGTTTATTCTGGGCTTAAAATATTACGTCCTTTAAACCAGTATTTGACCATTACATTCTTTGCTTAACAAGTTTAGAGCCATGAGCCAAATATAGCGTTTCTGTGAGCAGCCATTGGCAACAGCAAACGAAGGCATGCAACCCAAAGATCTGTACAGGAGCTTAAACGACTCTATACGATTTCGTAGTTCCAAAGTTATTTGTCTATTTTCTTCTAGCTTCAACATTTCTCTTTCTGGTTAAGTATTTTGTCCTAAAAAACAATAAGAAACCTAATCGAGTTCTGACACAATCGGTAGGTGAGACGGACATATTTGACAGCTACGCTTTTCCAAAAAAAATTGAGTTCTCCCAAATTTTAATAATTGAGATAATGTGACATCTGATAATTTCCTTTGATCATTCTGATGCGGATTAACTCAAAATGTTTGTTTTTGATTATCTCTTCGGCATGGGAGCATAAACGACTTAAATGTTACGCACAGTGAATGTACGGAAATATTGAGCCACGTGCTCTTCTGACAACTCTCAAGAAATCAGTGTAGTTAATTTATATAGATGCAACTTACCAAAGAGCAGCAAGCAGAGCAGAATATAGGCGCAGATCCTCTCCATATCTGTTTCTAAAAAAATTGTAAAGAAATAAGTTAATATATGAAAAAAAAAAGTGTTACTTCTTTTCAGTACTACTTTTATCACATTCAAGAATGCGTGTGATGTATACCCACGATACTCACCTAGAGAAAACTCAGTTATTCTAGTACCTAGGAGCAACGGAAGTAGAGAAAGAGGGACCTGGTGAAGATATGAAATGCACGATGTGTCGAAGGGAACCTGAGTAGGGTTACACGACTCAAGGTAGAAAATTATACCGCAGTGGCAAGATCAATATTGCTGTATGGGTCAAAAACATCGACACTACAGAAAGTGAAGGGAAATCTCCTCCATGGGGCCGGAAAGAGGATGCCAAGTTGGATCATGGATGCCGAGTTGGATCAAGGATGCCAAGCTGGATCATGGATGCCTAGTAGGATCATGGGTGCCGAGTTGGATCATGGATGCCTAGTAGGATCATGGATGCCGAGTTGGATCATGGATGCCAAGTTGGATCATGGATGCCGAGTTGGATCATGGATGCCGAGTAGGATCATGCATGCCGAGTTGGGTCATGGATGCCTCATGAAGTCAGCAACTCTTTGTAGGGCAGTGGTTGTACTTATGACGTCAGCAACTGTTTCAAAGAATACCTTGATAAATTTGAGAAAAATTCAGACAGTTTGGAAAAGAACTGGCTCGGTTGTTCATGAGGAATGATACAGAGCAGATTGCCGACCATTCCCAACCAAATGCTCTGACAGCCACCAGCCAATAACAAAGGAACAGAGCACTCCAAAATCAAAGTATGATCAGAACACTGATCTCTAAAAAAGGCTGGATCGAGCTTCCCATTGTTTCCAACTACGAAAAAGTGTAGTCACGAGTACTGGCCCCCATTATTCAAAATAGCGCGGGAACGTCCGCCATGTTGGGTAACATTGTTTAGAAGCTTTCTGTGATGGGGACTGAAATGGCGTCCAACGACTGATCTCACTTTCAGACGAAAGATGCTCGGTCTAGTGTTTTTTAGAGATCAGTGGATCAGAAGAACTAAACAAAAACAGAATTAGTCATAACGTGAAGTTGATGCCATCTTTCAACACATTGAGAATAAAAGAGGGCACATAAAAATTAACTATTTTAATATCAGCAAAGTGATGATGTATATTCAACCATCAAAGCGTTGGATAATGTAATAATACATTAGCAAAATCAACAGGAATCTGATACTCCATGATGTATGTGAAACCATACTGAGGATCCAGCCTTCACATTATTTTGTTCTTCACAATATAAAATATCAAACAATCAGAATGTTCGAGTTTATATTGTTGTTGTTAGATGCCAGGTCTTTCGCAGACTTTGGCAAAAATGTCCTTCCAAAACGTCCTTTTTTCAGACATGCGAATGAAAGTATAGAGAAGAGAGGATTTTCAGATAGCAAGTTAGAAGAGGCACTAGTGGTTGCCAGCACTGCGTAGAGCTGGATGTGATGTCCACCGGTGGAATATCGAGAGCTAATGTGGCGGCTAGTGAAAAGTGAGCTATGTTATCACCGGTCACCATAGCTCAGTTGGTTAAGGATCACGCCGCGAATGCGTGGGTCCCGGGTTCGAATCCCGGTGGTGACATTTTCACTTTTCATTAGTGTCTCTTCTAACTTCCAATTTTTGTTACAAATGGTACGTTTATAGTAGATTGAAATGTTATCTATGGCATTCTGTTGCCTTATAGAAGGCGAAACGATTGCATAAAAAGGTCATAGGTAAAAGGCATTGAAACAAAAAAATAGCCCTTTATGAACACGTTAACAGATCTTCGTACCACTGTTTTTTAGACATGAACGCAATTATTATTCGAACATTGATCCATCGTTTTCGTCATCATTATTTTTCTTGTGCTTTCACTTTTGTCTTCGAATATGTGTCACGTAATCAGCGTCATGGTCGTGGTTCAGCGTTCATTAAAGATCTCCTCCACTCGTATCCTTTATAAATGATCAGTTTCAGGTAGTCGAATGCATCAACTTGAGCTTTTATAGGCAGGATAATGGGCTACTTTGTTGTTGAACTCCCCCTCGTCTGCTAGTGGACACTGATAGTGAGAATATGCCACAGTATTTTGGCACAAGTACCGTCTTTGCGCAAGCGATTAACGATCGTGTTATTGTAAGCCTTAGCTGTGACTGACATCAAACTGGTTCCTGTACAGTTATCACCAAGTCTACCGATTAGGGGACGTTCGCTGCTTGTTACTTAATTGTTACCATGTTGCAGACGTTATGTAGTTGTTGACACAGAGCTTCAGTTTTTGAAGCTTTAGCAGGAATGCAGTTGATTCCGCAAGACTTGCTGTGAGGCACAGTTTTGAGCTTATAAGACATTTTTAATATCAATAGATTGGCAATAGTTTCACGCTTGTAACATGAAATATGCTGGTCATGTTTTGATTTCGACTATTTTTGAAGTTAGAGGTAAAAAAATCGGAGATACGACATTTCAGTCATGCTATTTTTGACTTCCATGACTCTGCTCTGTAAAAATGGCAAAGAATAGTTCAAACCATCCTGTGAGTTATCACTATATGAGTTGATGCCGAAACAAGATGGATAAATGAGTAAAATAAAGTATACCCCATCCAGGAAATTCTTTAGCGTCAGTAGTTGGAAGCTATGGGCATTTAAGCGAGCAATTATGGAAGTAGCCAATCCTTGTAACATCGGAGGGAGAACAGTTTTCTATTTAAATCATTGACAATATTGGATGGTCACCGGAGTTTCGGTCAATGCGTCTTTCATGCTTTGCAATATAAATTTTCAGTGTCCATGTCCACTTTGAACTGTTTTGAGAATAGTTTACACGTGCTAGTTGATTCTGTTGATACAACTTTAAATTTGAAAGCACTTTAGGGTTTATAGTTTATGTTCGTGTGCAAAAAGAGCAGCATTTCCCCGTAGTATTACGCAAAGAGGGATTTCGCCAGAAAATGTACATTGGGAAGTATTAAAGTGAATGAGTTTTACTCGCCAATATCGAGCTTTTAGCCCCATCTTCAGATCCTGCAATTACGTGGTAGCTGCAACAGCGAAAGAGAATATGACCTTTGGAAGGAAGTCAATTATCCTCTGAATATGGCGGGGATACTCTCACAGCATGAAACGTCTTTGATGACCTCATTCCAGCTGCTCTAGAAAAATATATGTGACCATTTTCAAAAGTTGGTTATCTATGTATGATTTTAATCATGTCAAGAGGTGAGCATTGGGCTTGAAGACTTGAACATTGTATAAAGAGTGACTATCTATTTTAATGAGCTTTATGCTTTCGATTACATCAAAAACTTTTACTGAAAATTGGTTCATTTTGTCCACATTTTCTATTATGAAATGTTGTTTCACAATTGCTGTTTATGTTTTTCTGTAAACGTCTTTCACAATTGTTTCTGATGTAGATATGCCTTCAAATTATTTACTAGGGCCGCCTTCTATACTGTTCACCCCCACCCAACGTAAGCGAGGAAAATTTTAAACCTTGTGCAGCTGTCGTTACTTCAGACTCAAAAGTACAACTGAAATTTAGCCTTCGGCAGGTAAGCTTATCAAATATTTATAGTCGTATGCTTTGTCTCATTAACTGTATGATTTTGCCATTTAGCTAATTGGGGTCGTGCTTTTATAACCAATGTTTTCTTTCAAATTCTCGCTACCTATGAATACCATTACCGAGACTTCACTAAGTAGGAAGGAAGCACCATACATTGTACTGCAGAAACACAGCTCGGAGATGACTTCATTCAAGTCTGATCTTTCCTGATACAGGCTTACTTATCAGTAGAGTTGTGTACAAGTATAAGCTGTAAATTTTATTAGCTGAGAGAAGATCAAATGATACCTTTAAAAGCCCTCGTCATATTGCTAGGATTAGTGTATCCCCATTCATATTATATTGTGTACACTGAAATGGAAGAGGATCCGAAAGTCGTAGCTTAGGGTAAGGGCGATCAAGGGCCAATCACCAGGACGGCTAATCGCGTTGAAAATCCCGGTATCCTCCTTCGATTTTTTATATACTCATGAAAATCCTGAAATTTGCTCCAAAATAGGGTGTATATTTGGAAAATGATGTATTTTGGGAAAAGATTTCTGGAATTTGTAGTATTATTTGATGGGTTATGATTTAAAGGTGCCTTTCTTTCTTCTATTTATTTTCCATCGAGTCCGTTTATGGAATTCTGTGTGGCGGACGTTTTGCTCTCACCAATCCAGGATTTAGTGTAGTGGCCCCGCTGATCATAGACTAGCAGATCTCATCATTGCATATCTGCCTGATACGTATCTTTATTATTTACACAAAAGGATAACATCTTTGGCAGTTTTATTGGGTTGGCAAGTGACAGACTCCCCGGTCAGCTGCTACTTTACTACTACACATACTCAATAAATATGAAACAGACGTTACAGGACTCACAGAAGCAGCACAACTTAAAGCTGGCCTTAATATAAGTCTTCGATTTACCGACTCAGAGTAGAATTGTTGATTGTATTTTTTTTTAGCCATTTCTGTTCATGAAAATATCAAAACCGTGTTTTTATGCCTTTTCTTCGTAAATAACATTAGCTTAATTCTGTTTGACACTGACGACGAAGACAGTGTAGCGCTAATTTAATCTTTTCCTTTGTAGACGCAGTTATAACCGTTCTTGGAGTTTGCCATACATCCGTTTATCGCACATCGATGGCAACTTTTTTCTGCTTAGAAATACTTGTAAAAGCCATAATTTTTAAAGATCTTAATCCATGTAATATAATTCTTCCAGTAGCAGTGCGCGAGGAGGAGCGGACTAGGCCGATTCGTATAAACCCAGTCAATTCTGCCCACAGGGATTCGTATCAAACGGTCACCTTGATATGGCTTTGTGACTTAGCCTCTGTCTGGTAATAGCCCATAAGTGGTTTTCCATAGTTCATGTTCAAGGATGAGGCTCACAAGTGTGTCATATTTTAACCCGTACTTCAGAGTTGTTTTCAGCATTGATATATGGCGATCCATTAGTACACAGATTAACAATGTTTTTCAATGAATTCTACGACTTGAAACCCCTATCAACTGCAGATACCACGACATACGGCTGGTGCGTTTCTCAGCACACCGTTTTTCTACCAGAGACAAATTGCAGTTATATTTCTATCTTGTTAGGTCCTTTTGTTTCTTTAACTGTAATCGTTTTCTATTTAGAAACATTTACAGAAAACTTCTTAGCCCACGAAACACACCTGGTAATAAACCTTTTTCTACTCATCTGCTTCTCCAAGGGTCGGAAATCGATGATCTCGTAAATACTCGATTCGTAGGAAAGCCTATCTTTTGGCCTTCCAGAATTGATCTCAAACAATCGTAGATCAGAGCTTTTTATTTCGTATTAAATCGACGTGCCCACACAGTTTTTATTACATAATCCAACATAAGAGGGATATCATCAGCCAATAGTATATTTGTTCGCAGTTCATGTAATCAAAATATTCTATTTATGAAGTACACGTCATTGTTTACCATAGTAGAGCTCAGTTCAAACAGACAAGGCTACCTCATTTTCATGTTCTACGCAGAGTGTTCTGCAGGGGCTTTCAGGCTTTGACATTTACTTGTGTATGACCGCGTTGAAAAGCTTTAGAACACATGACCACATATGACATGGTGTGATACATATTTAATGCATTATTAAGAACACCAGATTTAAAATACACGCTTTTCATCGATAAGCATCAACAAAAATCGGGCGGACTCATGTGTGCTTCTTTCTTACGTTTCCAATCTACTTTGGTGCTTAAGTGGGTGCTTGTTTAGTATATAAAAAAACAGGAATATATACAGCTTTTCAACAAATATCATAACAGATAATAAACGACACTCCGATAAGGAACCAATTTAAAAGGAACGACCGATCCAGTGAAATGTGCATTTAATGATCTATAGCACGGCAATAATCAACTGTGTTGCACTTAGTCGAGGTAAAAGAAATAAGAAATGATGAAAGAAGAGGGAAAAGTTTTTCTTCGCTATGGATTTGAGCCTAGGTTAGGGCTTAGATGATGCTAATTTTCAAGCAAACTTGAGCACAGAATAGAGGAAAGGCAGAGTTGGAAACTGGTCGTTTCCGTTTGTTAAGATAGGTTATTTGCGCGTATTCATTAACCACAACCATCATTTAAGTCTCGGTTTCATTTTCACAAGATATTGAACTGGCTAAGAGACTAAGCCAAGTACCTAATAATCTGTGTGAAGTATAGGAAGAGAAAATTTAAACCAGTTGTTGTGATAATGTACAGGATTTTCAGGATATCAACGTTCTGATGTTGTTTGCAAGAATTTTTCAATATCTGTGGACTTCTCTATACTTTCAGATTTCCAACTCGAATTTTCGAAAGGAACGCAACACTTTCGGTCAACTTCTTTTAGCTAGTAATGATGCCTATTTAAAGCCAAATTTAACCCGTGTGATATTTTTGTGACATCAGTTATATAATCAGTCGATAAACAAGCAGATGTTGTTCCTTTTGGGAAGGTTATGTACTGCCCACAATTCCATCAATATGCACTATTTAAAGAAAGCTCGCAAGCAATGTTATGCGCCCGTGATTCATCGGCAAAATACTAGAATATCGCACACACCGATCTGCAACAAATGCATCATGGCTTGACACCAAGGCACGAGTAGATTCTCGATTCGGGAAGTAGTGTTCGGAAGGATATCGCGAGTAGAAAGGAATTCTGTGACTAGGCTTTTTATTCGCTGATAGTGGCAAAAAACGTCCATTGAATTTTTTTTGTATATCATCGCTGTTTTTTTCTATTTAAGTGTTAACTTTTCCGGTGATTCCATAAATATGTTGGCAATGAAATCCCATCATTTAGGCTACGGGAAAACTATGTATTTTCTAAAGGAACCAAAATAGAAGTTTATAAAATCGTTATCAAAATTTGCTGATTTGATGTATGCACAGGATTTAATGGCCCGTTAAACAGGAAAGGCCTAGTCATTTCTTCGGACCACAACTGCTAATTGAAACAAAGGGGCATATAAATCCTGGAACGTTGGTTCCACCGACAATTGTTGCCGGTGATTAATAGGCCCAGGGCTTATATTCGGGATCTTACAGTACTTTTTATACTTCGAATCACAGCATATATGAAAGGGTATACAATGATTCCGTTTGTGTTTTTGCCCGTGAGGCCGACCCGCGGCTTCAAATTGTACTTCTTGTTCCTATATGCCAGTGCGAGTTTCGAATTACCGTATGCAAGGTAGCCGAAAATTTTTATAGGTTTTAGTAGCCATTTCTGTTGAAACTGAGAAATAGCATGTATACGAGGTTTCATAAGAGTGACTTTCCCCTTGCCGAAGTACTTTAGCAAATGGTCACATGTACCGGAACATTTGATCTTTCTAAAATCTTTTCAATGGGACAGCCTATCAACGTATAGCTAAAGGTGATGTTCCATCGGACTTTTGCTAAAGTGACTACAAACATTTCATGGGTAATTTGCTGGTTATTTAAGTGTGGTAGATAGTATTGCCGTGTTGAGAAAAATAGGAGGAGGGAGGGAGGTGGACGTAGTTAACGAGTATATGTCGTCGGTGGCATAAGTCACTTCTTAAATCTGATTTCGGTCCATTCCCTACCTCCCCCTGTCCCTTCTCTCTTTCTTTTTCGCTTTTTCTCTCCACAATCCTCCCTACGTTTGTCGTGACAAGGGCTGTGAATCCTCTCTTCTTAAATTTCCGGTTTTAGTGTTGTGCCGAACACAGGTAAACGTAGGAAATGCCGTCATGAACGGTGTCTTGTTTCTAGTTATTTCTGTTTCTTGTTATGACGCTTGAGGCGACCAGATTTCGGGAGTGCTAAGCCTTTGAATAGCAAGGTTTTTGTTAATAGCCTATCCTTAAAATGCAGTATCCGACTTTGGTAAGAAAAGAGCAGTATTTAAGAGGAACACTTTGCCGTGCTTGCTAACGAAGGGTGGTACATAATTTCATAATCCTTTGTGAAACCGATCTCTATATTTTAGCCTCCTTTCCAATTTCTTACGAAAACCTGCCCTTCTGTTATATTTTCAAGAAATATGGCGTGCTTTCCATGTGCATTTTATCGTTACATTGATTATATCATATGCACGTTTGTTTTTGTTTTGGGGGTTTTTTTACTTACGTCGTTCTTGGTACAGCTACAATCATCGTCATTAATTCATGATCAAGTACTATACAGTTCTTAGCATATTACATTAGGTTGTACCATGCGCTAAACATCCCATGGAATTTTTAAAAATATGATACATAAATCAGCATGTGGAATCGGTTGCAAATAGAGCAATGAGTGGTATCCAACAAGGATGTCTACCGTCCCACCTTTTATTTAAATTTAGGACGAGGATATTTTTATAAAATACACATTGAATGAGTTTGTTGGTAGAGTAAACGTTCAGTTAAAGAAATTGAAAAATCTTTGGTACGTCGATGACTTAGCAGTACTATCATACCAATGTGAGGAGCTACAACGTCTGTTTGACCGAGTCTGCAAAGCGAGTAAATGATATAAAATTTAGGCTCAGACAACACTAAACGTGAATGAATCAAGTACCCCAGTTCTTTAATTACAAGGAACCTTGATAACACTAGTAATAAACTGTAGAATTGTCATTGCAAGGATTGTCACAGCAATGTAACAGGATATTGGAAGGCAACGTCACTAGAAGAAGTAGGAAGATTAGGCTTGTGGATTCCTTTTTCGGCCTGTGACTCTGAATTTTGTGCTCTTTGTCAAGATCTACAGAGTCAGAATCTAGACTAACTACAGGGGTACTAAGAATCAGTTGGACAGAGAAACATGCAGACGAAAATGTACGACAATAAATTGGGGAGGGAGGCCTTGTATATCGCGGGCAATAACCTAGAGAACGACATCTTTACTTAAAGGGATTTCGACAAGAGAACAAAAGGCAGTGGGCAAGAATCGCAGTGTACTAGATATGGATAACAGTGAGGTAAATGGTGCGAGCTTTTAAGGGTAAAGTACAGTAAGGAGAAACTTGTTTTCTCTCATCGCCATTTGGGCATCCGCAAGATTTGCAACAGATAAAGTAAATATTTTCATGGTTCTCTTTTTCATTGTCACCGTCCTTGTCTACTTAATCGTTGCCATCATACTCCTTGCAGTCATATGTATTATAACAAGAATCATTATAATCATTACCATCATGTACATCATCCTTTTCACTGATACCTTATCGGGGATGGCAGCAACGCCTTCCCCCACTAAACGTTATTAGTGGGTGTGTCTTTTGTGCCCCACTATTTCCAGATCATCAAATCCAACGTCATCTTCCGTGACTGGAGACTGTACAGATCCGGAAAGATAGATATGCTCGACAGCTGTAAACCTAGTAACTTTCAAATTCAATGAACTATATCAGTTTTCATTATTCTGTACGCTATTCAGGTATTCAAGGCATCAGATGTTCTCATTACATGCGTTTGTTTCTTGTGCTTTTTGTGGTAGTCTATTGAGCAATGAAACTAATAACTACTGAAACTTAGTCGCGACTTAGCATGCGGAAACTAAGACGAAAGTAAATACGCCATCCAAGGTCGTCCGAACATACGCAATGTCAAATCTTGGAACTATACCTGAAGATTGCTCGTCCACGAGGTATGGTGTGTTCAATATTCGATGCGCGCTTATACCTATACTTTAAAAGCGATGCCCAGTTACCCTAAGAAGCTGGATATTAAAAGGAAAATGTGCTGTTCAAACTTGTCTTTAAATTACTATCCCTTGCAATAGGATTCGTTTGTTTTTGATTGTAAGACAATAATTTGTAGCTGCGCTTTGGATTCACTCTGATAACATTGTCATCATCCCATCTCCCCTTCGCAGCCCAACATTTCAACAACGAAGAAAATCGACAAGGAATTCTTTGGCCCGGTATGTAGTTCTCAAAATAGATCTTTCAATAATTCTAATCTATTTGCAGCCTTTTAAACTTGCGTTCTGTTGGTTCTGGATATGCAGCATACAGGCCTTATCGCCAATAAGCCGTACACTAGTAGCTATAAAAATTTCTGCTGCTTTGGCATGAATGTGAAACATGAATTATTGGGAGTATGCAAAAATGTCAAACGTTTGACTCTGCCATGTTGTGTTTTAACAGTTTTGATGTGTCAAGGCACTTAAAGTTACATCACCTTCTAAGCCTTAATCAAAGTGTTTACTGATTCCATTGTCACAAGAAGTAATAATGATTATTTTACAGAAAATGTAGCATGTGCATAATGCAGTGCTATTACTTTACAACAGTAAACACGTGTAGAACTGATACCAAACCCCAAACCCCAACCCAACACACATATACTAATGATGTAAACGATTTTCCACATTTAAAAATGTTAGATTATCTTGTTGTATTTTGTATACAAATTGTTAAGCTTTATGAAAGTAAAACTTTCTCGATAATGAAAATTATGTAAGCAGACTAGAAGAAAACTATCCAGACTGTACAGGTTAGATGTATATGCGGTACAAGTTCAAGGATTTTGCTACCATTGGGGAGAATAGGCTGCATTTATGCAGTCCAAGAGAGTGGATGCAGTTTAGAAGATGACGATGGTTTACAGACAGTGTCTGGCTAATCAGGTAAAAGGCAATTGAGGATATGGTAGAACGTGAAGAGCGTGGTGCGAAGTCCTAGCAAAACATTGAATCAAAGGGGAAGTGAATAAGGAAACAGCTAAGGATAGGATAGCAAACAAGTCACTCATAAGATACTATCCAATCCATGTATAATCAAATCTGTTGGAATTTAATTAAGGACGTTGTCGCAGATTTAGGGAAATGAAGTTGGGACGCCAATATAAACAAGCTGCGAAGATCTATGAAGGAGATCTGAGAAGATTTACTGAGCAGATGTCCACACGTTCAACTTTTAAAAGCGACACTAGACACTTAAGAGTTATTTGTTTTTAGGTAACAGCATGTAGTAAGTGGTTAAATAGTTTTTACCATGCAAACGTGCTTTCTTGCTTTCCCACCCGTCGAGTTTCTGTAATGTTATGCCTTGTTGGTTTTCAATTGAAGGAAAACAAACTCTTGTTTTCATTTTAAAGAGGTAAACAAACAAAAGTGTTCAAAATATTTTTACACATATGTTTACATAGATGTAGTAATTTCAGTGATATGCATACAATAAAGGCATGCTCATTAGTGTATTACTGGTCGTTGAAGTCGATGGGTGTGAAGTGAATAGGGTGTGAAGTGAATTTAACAATCTAATTTACGTTCAAGAGAAGATGAGAAGCACTAAAATTTGTGCATTGAAACTCAGTTTTAAACATGACTGTATTGAAATTTTGTTTTCGACATTAACTATCACGCCCATAAAAGTGACGGCCAGTCTTGAATCCACTGCTCTTTCAACATTAAAATGATTAGTCAAAGTTGATTCGAACCCACTACTCTCACGTTTAGATTCTGATGAAATAAAGTGGAAGTCAAAAGTGAAACTTACTCCTTACGATGATGATTCGAATTCTCGACGTGGATTCGAATGCACTTCTCTTAAGTAATAATTCAGATGTCCTGGCGTAGATAATACCGACATCTCGCGAGGAGTAGCTCGGATGCCCATGCTTGGATTCGACTCACTTTTCATCAAAGAATTTCATGACAAGTTTTAGATTGCATTTCTATGCGATGTTGAAACCCAATAATGATAGAACGATAGAAGTCCAAAGGCAACTGGCCGAGTTTGTATTACATCGAGGCAAGTCTGAGCAACACAAAGCGTTGTCTAAAATTGCAGCTCCCTTTTTTGGCTTTTCTCTTGAGCTATTTTTGCACCTTGAGTATCTCCAGCTCTGTCAAAGACCCGAGTCACAAAAGCACGATTAACAAATCCGGAATTTATTACCCAGCCCTTGGCCCTGATCCCGAAAACTGACCGGGACTGAGCTTCTTTATGGTAGTTGCATGTAGTCTGTTGGCGTAAAACAAACATTAAATGACAAGGTAGATTTAGCTGTGATTTTAATACCAATACGTAATCAATTCAACATCACATGTATTTTGTGTCATTTACATACCCAGTACAGACAGATCATTATACCCATTCAGATCGAGTTTAATTTATCCCGAGTCTTATTTACATAATAAACTGCAAAGCACTATACATGATAATGTTTACTATATATGAAATGTACTGGGGTTTTCCAGTTCTAAACATGAAATACCCTCGAATTTCTATATTTACATCAGTAGGAGTGCCACTATGACTATGATACTCTTTTTAGTTAGCTAACATTAAGTTTTAAAAGTGATGGTACCTAATGCGTCTAGAAAACGATGTGATCCTATCAGCAAGGGTTCCTGACAGCCTTACGGTTCCTAAACATTTTTACAGCTCCATCAGAAACATCTCTTATTATAGTAATGTTCATAGTTATAGCTACAAGAAAAAGTAAAACTGTATTCGCCGTCCGGTCTCCATCATATCTGGCATCAAATACTGTACGACAAGTGCCGTTAAGTGGCCGTTTATAAACTTCAAGGAAAACGATATTTGAACCTATCTCATTCTATGGAGTTTAACTACAGGTAAATTGTTTTGCAGTAATTTCATGTTAGTTCTTTAAGTGTGTTTGAAGTCTAAAGGTGTGTTTGAAAGTACAAAATAGCAAAGAACAGCCCATCTAAGTTTCCCATGGAAAGGAGAAAAACTCACTGAAATGTCAGTGTATTAGAAGTAAGGACCTTATGGCTACCCGCACCGCGAATATACACATCTAGAGATCGAGACACACACATACACACACACACATACACATACACACACACACACACACACACACACACACACACATACACACACACACACATACACACAAAAAAAAAAAAAAGAAAAAGAAAGCAAACACAAAGCCGTTTTAAGTAGAATTAAGTAATCACATGTCATTTCTGGGATTAAACTATTATCCAGTTTCGACTTTTAGGCTAAATACACCTTGATAATGTTAAATGAATTATTTTTAAAAAAAATACTGTGAGCGAAATCCTCCCCAAAACAATATATCAAAGAAATTTTAGGGCAGGATATCATGATATAAATATATTTTCTCGCCAAGTATGTACCCTAAAATTTTGTAAGCAGGCTCGTAACTGCGCCAAACAGTGAGGTTAGGGGTTGGTTTACGTGTTGCATGATGGCATGTCACCAACATTGTTTAAATATTATTAGGAGATATTATTTACATTTTTGTATCGTTTAAACATAAGCAGTTCTTCCCGTAGATGTCCTTGTTTTGCCACAAATAGTAATGTAAAATATGATTTAGGAAGGCAATAATTGGCGAGAAAAAATGTCATACAAGAGCCAAGGATGACGATCTCCAACTATCGTGGTCGTCAACTCACTTCGTCCTTTTTTTAATCGCAATCTACCCACCCATGTGAAGACCTAAGGTCACAGAGTCATTCACATGTCAATGTATGTTGGTGCTTACAGAAAAGCGTTTCCTCTAATTGACTTGCATTCTTGTTGCAGTAAAATATGTAACGACGTATGACGTATTGACGAATTTTGCCATTTCACAACAGCGTTCTTACTCACGATCTGTAAACAATATTTTCCTTTTGCAACGGATAATTTGATTGATTAGGGCAAAACGTTACAATAGGAATAAATTTTCTAACAAGAAGAAAAAGTGCAGCTGTTTATTTCTGATCATTTGGTAGCCATATGTTAAGGGAAGAGGCACAAGAGGGAGGGGCAAAAGGGGAGGAGCATTAAGTTCACGAAGAGTAATCATAGAATCTATCTTATTATCATTTCACATTTTATATTTAAAATCAAGTGTTTGTTTATGTTTAAAAAGCAAAAGGTCTATGTTAAGAAAGTCCTATTTCACTTACTCATTTGCTTCACTCTGTTGACAACAAATAGTCCTCTTGAAAGTGTCAGATGATATAATTTACTAAGAGTTCCGCTATACTTGTTGACAACTAAGCTGTTATTTTGAACGATATCGGTAACAAAATCCGCCCACGAATGCGCTCGCTAAATACGCAGCGGGATTCCTATACATAGAGCTGCACCTCTTCAGCAAAACATTTTCATGCTTAATGGCTTGCGAAGTAGACAGTTCAATCAGTCATTTTCTATTGCGACTCTCACAATCTCAGATTAAGTATTTCTTGCATTAATAGATATAGAGACCGATCAAGTAAGAAATGGTATAGTTGCTCCTGCCATAACCGATATATGCGGCTTAATGATTCATAGACTGGATCAGGCAACAAGTGTCAATGTGCTGGCCAGGTGCACAATATGTATTCACGGGGCGGTCTTAAGCCAAATCTGAGATAAAAACAGATGTTTATGTAGAAAATCACTTTTAAATAGCATCAAGGTGGGATTGTCTTATATTTATTTATCTCTTTACTTATTTATTTATTCATATGTGGGGATTAGATCTAAAACAGTATTGTAAAAAAGGCGTGCTCTTCGCCTCAAATTTTCCGAAATGTTTTTACTTTTGGTTTCAATTTTGCGGTTTCTTCTTGATCAACAAAAAGTGAGAAATATGTTATCGTACTATCTACGTCAAATATTAAATTTAAGTTCATTTTAAATGAGATGTTATGTTAATTTAGGGCTAGGGAAGAACTCTCGACATTTTTTAGGGCTTTTAAGCAGGTATACCTATCTCCATGTTTGATCTTGCTACTTTTTATGGGCTTTTTTTCAAAGTCAAAAAAAAGAAATAGGATATACGAAACAATCGTCCTTTCAGGTTTTTTGTTGTTTTTTATTTAAAAACGTCGCAGTTAAATGTTATAGACAGAGATTAGCTTGAGGAATTTCGTCATAACTGTTAAAAATCGCAAAAAGCTTATGTTTAGGTCACATGACACTAAGGTAACTAAGGGGTAACCGAGGAGTGACAAATTGTAAAATTAGAAAGTTAACTTGGTCCGAACATCTACGTAAAGTAAACTTGTAACAAGTCTGATTTTTGTATCGGAGGTGATTACATCACTTTAAAGCCAGGATTTGACAAGTACTTGAACACTGTTCAAGACTCAGTTGTTACAATGTTTAAAAGCCAAAGTAAGGTGGGTTTTGTGGTTTAAAAGTAATTAAAGGCAGGACATAGTGTAAACACCTTTCTTATATGGAATTTACATGATTTGTGGCGCCATAACAGGTTTTCTTCTAACTTTTTTTCTCCGTAGATATTTTGTGTTGTTTGTGGTTTTTCTTTTGTGGGGATAGTCATTATTGAAGAAGAAGATTCAAAACGCTTCAAAAACGTTGTCTACGTTATCGTCAGATATCGGTAAAGATATCCGGCCGCGAGCTGTCTCAACCCTACCCCTTTCCTGTGTCCTAGTCTCTCACAAGGGGACTAGTGATTAGTTAAAGTGAAAGCAATCCGTACCACGATGCGTGGTCCTGTAGGGAACGGTCCTTGGACGGAGGGCCAGACATGTAGTCTTTGTAGAGTGTCTGTAAGTCTTATTCGTCGAGTGTTCAGTCAGTGATCTGACAGGTCAAAACGTAAAGGCCTGGTTACGAAAGTAGCGGGTGGTAGACGTGCTTTCTTTATTATGTTCTGTTTTGGCCTTATTCCCCAATGAGCTTGAGTTGTTTATATTAAATCGCAGTCGGACAAGGTCTCGCAACTATCCGAAATTTCAACGAGTAAATATCCTTTCCCATCCTCCATCATGATACACAACCTTTTGATCGGTAGGCCATGACACGATGAACGTTAAAAATTGTGATGATATGAAAGGGAGCGAAAGCAACGATCACCCTGCCGTGAGTTTATCGACTTCTGTATGAGTTTGTTGTTTTTTCCTGGATTTATTAACATGTGTGTCAGTTAATCGGGATACGAGAGCTGTTACCAGCTTTTATTGGTCACATACTCCTAGGAGGTTCCGTTAGCAGTTGCATTCACACATAGGTACAGAGCATTTTCTAGAGTGTCGTGTGTGCTCTTTCCTAATTGTCTCATCAAAACAAACTATTAACCAAACAGCAAACATCGCAGTCTCTGGAGGTAATCACAAACTACATTCCACAGAGGTCGTATTTCTAGAAAAGGACACTTTTACAAACATAAATCGCGCTTTTGATATCAACTTAATTGAGATTGTGATGATAAAATAGCACACTGTAGATCCATAAATGCGACATTTGGCGTGCGACACAGTGAAAGACGTAAAAAACCCTGATTTTTGTCGACCCACTTACAATCCTGGAATTGTGCAGTTTTGTTTGTACTTAAAGCAAATAACTTTAAGAAAGTCTTCTGTACCAAATGGTATAACTGTCAGTGAGCCTGCTAACCTTTGCTGCAGAGAGACAAATCCACGTCGTATTAAGCTCCCGGCTGCCGCTGAATTGTTCTGATTACGAGTCATGGCATATGAGCCTGAGGTGTCTTTTAGATTTTGAAGAGCGGACCAGCAAAATCTGGTCAATAGATTCTTCGAACACTCGTTTAACATCAAATGCATCTGTCGCTCTCATGACATGAAAGTATATTTTCATATTTTTATTAAAGTCTTGCTTTCTGTACATTGTTTCTATTAGATCCACTGCTTTGTCATAACTTTCGACATTATGAACGCCAAATTTTCCTAGTCTAAATTCCAGTGAGGTTATAGTAGCCATCATGTTTTCAAGCAGGTCCGCCTTTGTCAAGAAGACGATGAAGGTTTTGTCTTGAAACCAAAGCGAATTTATGACGGACTCAAAAACTGTCAGACTTTCGACCATGGCATTCTCTTCGGTATCGCCTTCGGCATCGATGGCGAAGTCGATCAATGAAGCACAAAAGATTACAAAATCCACTCGATCAAAACAGTTCATCCACTTTCTTCTCTCAGATCTCTGACCTGCAACATCGATGACCTTAAGAGATACTCCGCGATAAGGGATTTCGGTTTCTTGTATGCCACTGGTGACTATTCTCGTATTGACAATATCCTGATCCGATGGAATGTAATTGCTACTTAGCAGTCTATCCAAATGCCTTGAAAACGAAATGATAAGAATAGATTAGTGAACATTTACTATAAGTACACTATTGAGTGCCATAGCCATTAACTTCCAGAATGGTGGTTAATCAAGCAGTGCGTTTAGTGAAATACTTACAATTTTCGAGAAAGGACTCTTGTTTCTCAATCAATTTTTTTAGCAAGCAATGTAAACCGCCTCACAGGAACAGTTATTGGGGGAAAACGTACTCTTAACATGGCTTTAACTAGAATAGTTTGCTGGCGATATCAGACAATAATGTTCGAAAGATACCAGAGGAATGTGAATCTTTGACATCGACTTTATTTGATTGTGATGTTCATATTAGTATTATTTTCAAGAAAAGCTTTCTTTTATTCATATTGAATCCAAATAAGCACCTCCATAAGACAGAAAAGGTATTCAATTTATTGTCTTGTGGAGCTTTTTCGAGAGGAGAGCCAATTGAGAATTTGCGCATACCTAGAGACTACTTCTTTGAAAGAGCGTGCATAATTGGTTCGCTTTTTCAGTGTTAACTTTTTCATAGGATTTATCAGGAAGCCATTTACACTCTCGCTGTAACATCCTGACAAATTATTTACCTGTGTCTCAATTGTAGTGGTCATTTTACAGATCACCCTACCTTCTAAACCATTCTGCGTCTTAGCCTCCCTCTTAACATATTTTAACACAAAGGGGTCACGATACTCAAGACGGGCCATTTTTTTGTGTACCTCATTCTCTAATCTAAGTCAAAACCACTTGAAGTCAACGTATAACATCATACGATCAGATTAATAGGAGAGTTTGCAAGCCGACGTAAATTACAATGGTTACGCAAGTTAAATTGGATAAAGGATGGACGAGCTTAAGTATTCTGGCCTCTTGGAGATCAAACAATTTACATCAAGGGTTAAACGGAGGATGGCCCAGAACATAGGATAGTTTTGAACAATGATACGTTTGAGGCATTGCGTAGAACTCTGACAGTGCATGGAGCGCACATATGACAATCTTGTTGAAGTATTGTGCATCATAAGATGGAACACAATTTTAAAGGTTAACGACCCCATTTGAAATCGATCCGTGACCGTCTTCATTCTACCACGTCGCGTCATGCTTGATTAGTTTCGCCACTAACAGCAACCTTTGGACTGCTCGCTACGTACGGTAGAAATCGTCTTTGATCACCAGTAGGGAAGCAAAGTAACCTTAAACTAATCACTAAGCGTTGTAATATATTAAAACCCCCATAGACGTAGTCTCGTCGACATTAATGAACTACATTTCGCGCTCTAAAACTTTTTTAACAGAATTTTATTTGTAGGCTGAGTGTGTTGCTTGATTTTCATCGACCATCAACGAGAGGCGAGTAAAAATCCTAATAATTGCATGAGACATTATATACTTTTCGTATACTCATCGAGAACTGCCATTATTTGTGATTTCAAATCAGTACCAAACGATCTTCCCTGACACATATTTCTAAGTCATTGTTCAGAAGTTGATGGTTTGTCGAAGTCATTACGATAAAGAATACAGTATTTTTTAAACATTTAAACTGGCAGTTTTCGTGACACAAAAGTGTTTGGATGTAATATCGTTTTTAACTGTAATGTAGACATAATGATCAATTCTGTTAAGCCAATTGACTACTTCACTCATAGATAAATAATACAGTATTTTTTAAACATTTAAACTGGCAGTTTTCGTGACACAAAAGTGTTTGGATGTAATATCGTTTTTAACT
>JAAAKL020000770.1:22826-36755 GCA_010016065.2 Carybdea cf. marsupialis auct. non (Linnaeus, 1758)
GTAATGTAGACATAATGATCAATTCTGTTAAGCCAATTGACTACTTCACTCATAGATAAATAATACAGTATTTTTGAAACATTAAACCGGCAGTTTTTGTAGCACAAAAGAGTTTGGATGTAATATTGTTTTTAATTGTTATGTAGACATAATGACCAATTTCCTTAAGCCAATTGACTACTTCACTCAGAGATTTCTTTTTAATAGTAGTATAAAGAGAGACATACTGTAATGTCTACAAGAAAGGTCATCTAAAAGTCTAATCCCAGCTGTTTGGTTTGAGCTTGTATAACATCTCACACAGTGACGTGTGGGATGTGGTTTGAATTAAACCATTACGGGGAGTAATCCTGTTGACAAACTGCTGCGTGTTGCGTGATGCATCGTTATCAGTACTGATAGTTTTGAAGATGTTTATTTGCAATCAGATAACTGGATCTTAATTCGACTCCTAATGAGAGTTGAAGTACAGTAACGTCACCAATAACACCACACTGACAATCGTCTCAAAATATCTTGTTAAATTCAAAAGTTTGTAGATTTGTCTCAGTGTATGGAAATGCGCAAAGATCTGGTTGTTGAGACATCTCCTCTCTGATTACCCGAAAATATTTGTATGAAAGCTCTGAAACTGATGGTATGGAGGAATCACTTAGATACAATCTTTCGGTTCCCTACAGAATGATAATAAAAATATACGAGACTTTGGTTCCTCACACGACCGTTTATACAAATAGAATTTTTGTATCCGCTCTTTATATTAGGCATTTAGATTTTTTAAAGTGTACAAAACAGATATTAACAGAATTGTCGTATGTACTGTTAACAGAAATAAGATGGTTAATTCTACTTCCGTTGCCGCATTGAAATTCCACAGAATCCTACATACCGAGTTTGTGTGGGTGCAGTTTGGTGGGAGTAATGCCATCACTTTTATTCCCGATGCATCTCTCGTAGCAGGTTTTGTTGGTAAGATAGTTGTTTGTGATCAGATAATCGCGTGTAAATATTACTTCGAAGCAAATTTGTGGTTGCGATGACGTCACCGATTACACAACATGTTGCGAGCAACAAGATCTAGTTGATCGCATTGCTTCCATTACACCAAGAATGGAGGGAGTTTATTTAGTGGAGGGGTCTTTTAGACGGAGACTTAAAAATTATTTCATTATTTTATCATTTGCTGTCATAAATTTGTTTAGAAGGCTATTCATTCAGAAACAAATGGTCCTTTAAATTTTCTTTGTTTGAAATTTCCGTTACACAACAAGAGCATGTAACATGTTATCATGGTTCAACTGCTGATGTAAAAGAGACGTGTTTACAAAAAGTAAAAAGCGGAATGATTTGCTATCACTTTTCAATGTTTATTGAATCCGTCTCCTCGTCAACAACCATAATTTAAAGTGGCTCTGAATGCGCGATGTTATTTACACTGACTACAAATAGAATTTTTTGGTGAAGTTTGCAGTTTCCCGCGAATGCTGTAGTCTTGTTGTCAAGGCGCTGCTTACCACCAGCCGAAGCTGAAGATACCGCAATGGTTGGATTAAATGCCTCGGGCATTTATTCGAGGGAGCGGGTAATAGAGAGGGCGTTTATTAGCTTTTATCTAGTCTGGGATGGGTGCTAAAAAGACGGGGGCGTTAATTAGAGGTATTTGGGCACCATGATGAGCCATCATTTAACTTTCTTAGGTCGTATAGGGTGGTCACTCCTTCTGTAAAACAAAAATATGGTCCGGAAACCGGGTATGCTTTTAAGACGTAGGTAGTTATAGCAAAAAGTCTCATGGATATTTTGGCTCATGTATGAGTACGTTGATATTGATTAATTCTTGATCAACGGATGGAAAATTTAATTCCATCATTGCCCTCTTTGCCACGTAGCCCCTCCAATGAGTTGTGTTTATGATGATTCTGGAATTGTGCCAAAAATCTAGAATTCAATCCCAAAAAAGGGACCACCTTGACATAGATCGTTGAAGAAGTGCCTTGCAGGAAGCTGATCAGCTATTACATTTCTAGTAGGTTTTCATAGTACCTTAAAATACTATGACTGGAAAGACATGGAGCCGAAGGAAATGATTTTCCCCTTATCTTTCCCCTTATCATGTGACAAAAACGTCTCTAGTAAACAAGCAAGGCAAGAAACGAATTCCTAAGATAAAAGTAGGTACCTATCAAAAGGGGTATAGATACCAAAATCATGAAGGGGAATTGTTTATGAGTTTTCATTGTGTTCTGCCATCACCCTCCGTTTATGTGTGGATAAGATACACAATATAAGGAGTTACGAACGCGTCATTTACAATAGGATGCATAAACAACTAAGAAGAGACACACTAATAGAAGCAGATTTATTGTTTTCTTCAAAATTTGGGATAGGTTTTGACAAAAGAAGACTTTCCTTAAGCAAAAGCTCGATTTCAGATAGAGCTGACGTAGAAGGTTGGGCTAAAGTCATTGATAGAGAGCGGATGAAAACAGTCAACAGCATGTCAATAGGCAATAACATGTTAACGGGCAGTAGGATGTCAACAGGCAAATAGCATGTTGTGGGACTGTAGCATGTCAACCGGCAATAGCATATTATGGGACAGTAGCATGTAAACTGCCTAAGGCATGCCTTTCGCTGTTTCTTTATTCTTAAAATTTATGGAAAATTTTGACTAAAATCTTTGTGTAGGTTCAATACACGTACGGTTTATATTGTGCCAGAGGGCACCATTTAAAAAACAAGATGTTGTATGTAGCTTTAATGGAATGAACAGACTGGTAATGAATATACTGGGAGAGGTAAAGACGATGAAAAATCAAAAATGATGCTTTTGTCAGTTTTGAGAAAGCCTTCTTCAGAAATATTGGTAGTAGAATGTGTAGCAGTTTATCTCATGAAGTATTTTTCTGTACAATTTATGTACTCATTAGGTTGCAAGGCTTTGCACATTCATGGACACTAGTCAAATCAAGTTCGTCGGCCCATCAGTTTATCTTGGAATAGCATCTACAGTCTTTTAAAACATTATGTCGTTGGCAGTCTTAAATGATTTCAGTGTACTAGTGATTTTGTATTAGACGCTTAGAAGCAAATCTGCAGGTAAAATTGATGAAAGATGAAAAGATGCTTTTGTCAGTTTATGTAAGTATCCTTCAAATCTATTGGTAGTATAGGGGACACATGAAGTGCTTTTTAGTGATATACGCAGACGCTTTAGTTCGTCAGGCGCTGCAAATTCGTCAACATCAGTATAATCAATATCGTCCACCCCTCTGATCGTCCGAGAAAAGCGTCCACAGGTAATACTTCTACGGACTTATAGATAAACTGAGTGACGGGTAGGGTCTTGCTTCAATTATGGAGCAGGTTTTGTCGTAGTAGAGTTTATTGCGGGTACTAGGGATAATCGTAGTGCTTGGGCATCCCTGGAAACTTGCCCACCCCGAAGGTTTTTAATGAACGGCATAACAAATAATTGATGTTTACTTTACAGCTACTAATATCATAAAGTAAGTGACACAAAGCATGATAATGATATCATATGTAAACTATATATTCTTTGCGAAGTTATTTCAGTCACTTCAGAGGATTCCAGTAGCCAGTGCTTGGCGAAAGCTTTTAGAAATTGTTACCTTTATTCTTGTAATGAGCACTCAAACATGTACATGAAGTACTCGCTAGTAGGACATGGCGTCATTATATGTCAGACTTTATCTTACGAAGGCGAAGCGCAGCAACGTTGGCGGTGCAACCATCGACCACAAGCAAATTTCATCATTTCGTCGAAACAATATTTGCTTGTCGCCTCTACAAGCAGGTACGATGATATTATTATCAAAATTTTAAATATATTATCTTCTATGAACGGTTGCATTTTTTTCCACATGATATTGATATGGGTAAATGTTTACAAGGCGCAGTACATGGACTGTCAAATGATCGATGTCGCCGTACAAGTATGATCTCGTAGGCTGTTGGTTCATACAGGTGTGTAACTTCTTTTCTTTAAATTTTACGAAGTAGCAACTTCAAAGCCGTGGGTGGTAGCAGTATCTCTTGAATTTAATGTTACAGAAAAGAGTTTTATAACAATGAAATCTCAGAAAACTTTTAGCATTATCCTATACCCAAAATACGAATGTCTTAGGTCAGGTTGCAATATTGAGGATTTTGAAAACTATTATAGGTAAAATCTTTAGTTTAGCATCCGTACTGTTCTATCATTAACGATTTATTTAGGAACAAACTTTCATTTTTATGCCAAGCATATTTACTTGTCAAGCCTTTCCAAGTCGTTTGACTCCGGTTGCTTTATTATAATCTAGAATAAAATACACTAGAACTTTTTCATTCTCCATACCTGCTGTTTGCAAGAACAAGGAGGCAGAGCATTCTAACAAGAGATAAAGGTCTGGAAATTTTGTAGATAGATCAAAAATAGTATATTGCTCCTATGGTGATTTTTGTGATAATTTCTCCATCTCCGATATTGTTGTCATCGGATCATTGAAATGCTCTGTTGTTCCTCGAATCTATCTAATATATGACAGAACAATATACTGATAATTCACTCTCCTTACGTCATGCTGAAACAGACAGAACCTTTGTGTCGTTGAATGCTGTGA
Organism: Carybdea cf. marsupialis auct. non (Linnaeus, 1758); assembly: GCA_010016065.2. Taxonomy (NCBI): domain Eukaryota; kingdom Metazoa; phylum Cnidaria; class Cubozoa; order Carybdeida; family Carybdeidae; genus Carybdea; species Carybdea cf. marsupialis auct. non (Linnaeus, 1758). The sequence goes on from JAAAKL020000770.1 coordinate 27,452, forward strand.
TAGAAAATTGACAACTACTAGTCAGTAATTGACTACTTAACAAAAAAAGATCCAGTCATAATCAGCTTGATAACGTAAAGGTAGTGTTAAAGATAATATTAAGACTGAACAGTTTCGGTTTCTGGCTTCAATGATCTCTTATCAGGTTGTGATCCGTTTATAAAAACAAAACAGGTATTGTAAGTTTGTCAATGAAAGTAAACAACTTACTGTATAAAGTATCCTCCACTGTTGACTGCCAAATTACGTGGCCTAATTTCTTCGAAGCACGCTCTCACGTCACTGTAGCCCCATAAGTTTTGTGCATGTGTCAAAAACTTGGGGTAGGCCAGATTCGGGCAGCAGGTATCTGGTGCCGGGGCTTCCTTATGGAAGCCGTCCACCATATCCTTGTAGATGATGTCGTTCTCTCGGAAGCGTCCTTTTTCCATTTTTTCTAGCACTACAGAGATTGACTCATTGATATGGCTAAGTATAGCGCACTTAACTCTTTTCCTTTCTATATCACTGAAAATCACATTATAAAGAACACGTATTTGTTTTACTATAGTACTCTTTCCACTGTTAGGGACTCCAAGAAATAAGATCGTGGCTGTATCCTTGATATAGTATGAACCTTTTCCATCAATATCACTAGTAGCATTACTTACTTTGGAGCTTGAACCACAACCCATAGTCAATCTTTTTGTAACATCGCAAAATCTAACCAAGCTCTTCGTATGTTCGAACCATGGCTAATCTGATTGATTTGCAAACGGAATTTGCTATTAACAGAAGGTATAAAAGGCGATGTTGTCATTTTGCCTCATTGCTATCACGTCTTCCTTCGATGAAGAGTTCGTGCATGACTCCAGCTTTCTTAAGCTTTTTTTACGCCAGGTGTAGACCGTATTATTAGTCGCTGCACTCTGATTGTGCAGGCTCATTTCGAAGATAGTCCACTTGATCTGAGCAACGAGTAACAGTTGACAGATGGCTGTGAGTACAAGATGTTGATGTTGTGCGCTTTTATGTAAATGCTTCTCAAGAAATGCAGCCATCTGCTAGAATAGGTATAGCATACAATGAAATCCTTGTACATTGTTGGAAGTTTTATTGAAATTCATATCTGTCATTGCCGAAGTAGCTTCTGTTTAAGAATCGTTGTACTTATCGTTGAGCAGGTTACTGGCCAAATACGAGGGGGGAAAATGAAGTAAAGCTGTGTATAACTAATCCACTGGCGAAGTATTTGAGATGAGTACTTGAATCAAAACGATGAAATTTATGTAAGTGCCCGTTTTCTTTGATTACTGATACCCTTAACTAACAACTTGCCATGACAATGTCCTAGACCTGCTGTCGTCAAAACCTACCTGTCTGCTTTGAAATGGAAATCTTTGGTGACGTACGCGCGGCAAAATATTGCTCATTTGGAGGTATATTGGAATTGTTAAGTTCAGCTTCTTTCAAAACCGAAGTCTGCGTTGTCTCGTTATATCCGCAACATTGCTAGTGATAACTCGTGTGTCACAACGGTGAATCCACTTTTCTTTCTGACACTACAATGCAGTCAGAATTGGTCGTAATACAGTTACCTTGTACTATGTATTTATAACATATGTAGAAATAATAAACTTTGCTCCTATTTTCCGAGCTGATCCGTAGCCTACGCCATTAAAGATTAGTTGTAGTCCTGCCTTCGATAAATGGGAAGAAGATCCATTAGGGATGTTCAGTTTGGTGCTGCAGACACTTTTTCAACCACTTAACTACTGTCCTTAACTACGATCCAGGAGGAATTATTAGCAGATATAAGTATATAATTATTAAAGTATGCGATGACTGTGAAAGAAAACCCATACCTGCCCAGCAATGAAGATTCTCGTTGATGACAAGTTGTTTAAAACTTGTTCAAAGCCAGGTGGGGCAACTATCATCTTTAGAGATCATACAGTTTGATACGAAAAGAAAACGCATGTTTTGAGACGATTGCACGGAGTTCAGAACTACACTTAATGATCTTGTGGGTTTAGTGTGATGAAGTTGTAGCTTTTATTTTGTGTACATGTTGCGACTAGAGTTTATTCTTTTTGAAAAGTACAATAAAGGCAAAATAAGACTTTGGATACCATGTCGTGACTCTAAACAAACCATTGCAAATGTAACTGTTGACTAGGAAGAACTATGACTGAAAACGTGCCGATGTAAAGCCATTGACTAACCCGTTTATGACAATATTATATCGAAATCGCACAAACTTTAGACGTGGTTATGGCCGTGATGAATGTGCAACAAACAGAAAAATACTTTCTTCAGCTGCCTTACTTAGATACACAATAAGTCATAAAAGCTTCTTTTCCATAACATCATAACTGAAAAGAGTGTACCAGGGCTTTGTATTGGATCAGGAGAAATCAAAGGCTATGTCATTGCCGATCATAAGGAACAAAAAGGTTTTGCAAGAAGTTTGGCATTACTCGGATTTCGTACGGATACATCTTGCTAAATTATGATTTAATTAATTTCTAAAAATGTTGGTCAAGGTGCTTTTATCGTCCAGTGTTAATCTGTTTGCCCATAAAGAGATATCATATATGTTTCTTTTTCGTCAAAAGTGTGAGTCGCGTTGCAAGTCGTCAAGTTTTTATTAGCCTGTAGTAACACCGAGATGAATACTAGGAGGAAATCTTGATTATTTTATTTTCCAAATTGATGCGCATCCGAATTCTGGGATTGCACTTTTCACGATTTTGTAGTTTATTGTATTTTAAATTTCAGCTTTTTCAAACCTAGGCCTTTTAAGGGAAATTTTTGATACTCTATTTTGATCTACTGGCTTTTTTGCCGATATGAAGTTTTCACCGACAGTGTCAATGAAGCAATTTTTTTCCGTGTCTGAAATAGGGTCCAGAAAGGCGTAGTCGGTCGAGCTCTGGTCGTACATGTCAGGCTAGGGAACGGTAGAGAGACTGCTTCCGTACACTTCTTTATAGGTGATGTTTGCTTCCTGTTGGTTTTATTGAGGCATGCTAGCAAACGGGTGTAAGAGCCGGCGATTTCGTACTCCAATCTTTTGGTCTGGGTTCAAGTTTCAGAATCATAAATTAATTTGCCATCGACAGTTGCGTGAAATAAGTTAGTTTTCCTTCTGGACTGTAGCGCAGATTTCCGGCTGCTGTCTTTTCCATAATGACTAAGAACATTTAAAACCAAGAAAAAACCTGGAAGGCGCTCGTGAAGGCAAAAAGGGATAAAAGATCTAGAACACCAGTTTTAAATATCGGGTCACCATAGATTTAGTCAAGGGATTGCAACTTGATATCTCTTCAGACCTTTCAGAGCACGCATTTCCTGCCAACTCAGAACATGTATGCTGTATAGTGCTTAGTAAACATAGCCCTGTTTTAAATTGTACCGTTGAGAAAAAGTTTATCTTTCGATCAGAGGCCAATACAATATTAATATGATCTAAACGACGATATGTAACTGACTATTTTGAATCACAGCTGGATATAGTTTCTTTCCTTCCTTTTCTTGTTCCATTCTGACGATTTTGTACTCAGATGAGTTTCAGATGAAAAAATGTCAAAATAGTGAAGACTCTTGCTCTACGGTAATCATATAACTGAGAAGTAATTGTTGGTGTAATTGTTTAATGAGAAAATGTCAAAAGAAAATATCGGCTCTGTGCAAAGTCACTAATTTTCGGTAGTACCGTGGTAACTAATTAATGTCAAAACTACTGTTCAAGTCACAATTTATTGGACGTCTTGTGATTATTGAAGCGTGTTGCCTTGTTGTCATGTGATAAGAAAGACTGAATGTTAAACATCTTGCAGTTTCCATGAGTGCTGAAGTACAAGTGGAGCTCATTTTGATAATCATCAACACGGTTTCGATTCGAATTCTGATGAGCTTTGAAAACGTCACTTCACGACAGTCACAAGGCATGGGCTCATCCATGTTTCGCCTTCTTTAGGCACCCATGCCACTGGTTCACCCATCCATATGAGGGATTTTCGGAATGCAATTACAGTAGAATGTTAGATAGTATTTCCAAAACCAGAGTAACGTCCAGAACTAGACGTAAATAGTCCTGATGCTTCTTTATAGGGGGGAAGAGGCTGATAGTCCCGTAGTATTAAATGCTTTTTAAAATCAGCCACAAAATTTTTTTGCCGAGGCTATTCATATTACTTATTTTTTCGGGCATTGGTTTCGAATTTTTTGCGTATTTTTGTTGCTCGTTGACTGTTTAGGCGGGAAAACCGAGTTTGCGTGTTTCTCTAGCTAGCTAAGATATTGCTCAAAACGGCCCCTTTTTGTGATTACCGTGGGTTCTTTTTGCTGTTTTTTCACCCCCTTTTTGTTTTGTGTTCTTCATGTGTCCCACGTTTTCTGTCTTGATTGGGGAAACCATTTGAGCATGAGCTGTTGCTGAACATTCATTTGATTTGCCTCCAGCTTCGTCTAAAGCGCTGTTCATTAAAAACAAACCTCGTTCATCATCGTTATCATCATCAGTATGTATGAAACTGAGTGAATGATTTAGATATGTTCCCTTAGGTTAGTTAGTTGCCTTACATACAATAATTGTGTGGGAATAGCGAGAAGGCCTTTTATCGAAAAATTCCTTAACTCGTGAGCATTATTGGTATTAGGAATTCTTTGAGATTTCTTTGGCAGGATATCTTACCATTGATAAATTGTATGTCAATGTTAAGTAACATTCGGCAGAAACTGAAAAGGTGTCTTTCTTATAGGAAAGAAACTGTTTATGCGTTTTGGTCGACGTCTAAAATTATTTTCATTTCTTAGCAGTATAGCATCTAGTACTAGAAATTCGTTAACGTTTTTACCTATCACACTACTGCATTTCTTATGAAACGGTTTCTTATAATATAAAACGGGAGTTGTTACCTTGGCTAGGCAGGTATTTTGTTCTGGTAATTACGTTTGGAGAGTGTTAACTTTACAATGTAGAAAGGTGACCGTGTATGTATTTTCTGCTCGTTACGTGGCGAGATTTTATTGATTGACTGATTTAGTTAGTTAGGTAGTTAGTTAGTTAGTTAATTAGTTAGTTTTTTAGTTAGTTAGTTAGTTAGTTAGTTAGTTAGTTAGTTAGTTAGTTAGCCAGTTAGATAGTTAGTTGGCTAGTTAGTTATTTGCTTGTGGCACTACTGGGGGCTACTGGAAGTAGGTAAGGGGGAGTGCAGGTAGTTAACAGACACTTTGCAAACCATGCCTCGCAAGGGGGCCACACCTAAAACTTGTCGACTAACCCTAATAGGCATACATCTTCCTTTTTGTGGGGAAAAGAGTTAAACCAAAGCGGATCTCTGTTAAGAGGAAAACCAACTAGGCGGAAAATGTCTTGTTGGCTGGCTACATTTAGCTTCTCGACAATCTGTGGCCGCGGGAACGTCATTCAGTCTCGAGTGCGACAGATCCCAAACTTTTAACAGGATAGTGGGAAAAAAGGATTGAGCGTAGGCTGCATTATTGAATAAGCAATAGAGCATATTTGCACACCGTTGTAGTAACTCTAAACGGTATTCAGAGAGCGGAGGTGGTGATTGTCAATAGATTTTGTTCCAAATTCAAACAAACTGGGACTTCCAATACAACTGTAGCGTTTCCATAGAAATGAGATCAATGATGTAAAGCAAACTACAAAACTTGACTTTTCCTTGAAATGAAAATTTTCTGGTAAAAAGAAATCAACTATGATGTCAATCTAAAGCACAACGCACTTATATCTTAATTTTTGTATTCAGATATCGATGTATCCTGAACGAAAATGGACGAGGTATAATTAAGCGACATGAAAATTGCTAAGATGAGCTACTAACCTATACACACCGATTTTCCAACGAAAGTTTTTTTGCATCAAACCAATGATAGTCAACAGGAATAGACTTGATGCATAGTTCTTTCGATGTATACAATTTGATATATCGTAAATATTTTGTAAACGTCAAACATAATTGATGGCAGATATTTGTCATGTCTTGAGTCGTAGTCTTTCTTGGAGCTACATTTCGAGAGATGCTTATCCCATCCTCAGACTGAGATGTGTCTCTCGAATCGTAGCTCCGAAAAAGACTACGACTCATGACATGACAAATATCTACCACCAATGGCAACAACTGAGTCGACAAGCGTCAGAATATTTAGCCAAACATAGTCATGGCATCAGTTGTATTTGTCGCCGAGGAAGCAGCATCATTTGAGTAGCCATGTTGCATGTCATAGCACGCTTTAGGCAAGAGCATTGACCTTTTGATTCCTCCTGTTGTCCAGATGGACAATTAAATCCAGTGAATTCGAGCCTTTTTCAAGCCAGGGGAGGGGGTAATGACAACCATCACCCCCTGAGACGGACACGAATCGTTACTTAGCGCTGTTCTACTACTGGGAGACACCAGGAGGTAAAGGGTTAACTAGCTGCGAAAAGATATCAACCTAGGCATGAAAGGGATTGAATATCGATGAACAGTAGGAGGGAGCGGAGGAACATAATCAATGATAGGTTCTGCCCGCGTGTAAATTCTAATGAACATATGTCTGGTTGAAGCTTTTTGCTTGCCCGCTTCAACACCTAACGCGACAAAGTACATGTGTTGTCAACTCCTATTTTTGATGTACAAGGCTAACTTTAAATTTCCGTAATATCAATGCACGTATTCGTTAAATGCATAAACGTTAAGGTAAGATTCAGGTACGTGTGCCAGATCTGTGACATCCTGCTGAGACAGGCATGTAGATAGTCAGCCCAAGGCGAATTGTTACGTTTGATACTTTTGAACTTCTTCTGTGGATTTATCTGTCAATCATAGTGGTTTCATGCCCATAGAAAATTACTACAATTACGCGCGGGTTATTCAGTGTCGGATACAAGAAATGAAGTATGAGCTATGTTGTCTCAGAACATGCTTTAGAATTGTCATACAAGGTTGTCGGAAGTTCAGTTATTGTTGAAACTGTAGTGGAGGGTGATGAAGATCAAAGCCAAAGGAGTAATATGCAGTAAGATCTTGATGCTTACAGAGTGGAATCCCAATTACGCCCCACGTGGAAGCTACCACTAACTATCATTTTAGCTGGAGTCGTGCCTCGTTCATCGATTATCAAATAGACATAGCGTAAGTCATTGTGAATATCCTGATCGGAGAGCGTGGCAACAGCGATTCTCAGTAAGGAAACACAGTCAATCAAATGTATTCTTAATGCTCTTCGAACGCTTAAACTCATTACGAGGCTTGATATGGCTGACCTAGGGGAAAATTGTCATGTTTGAGATTTGATAATTGGGAATAAGAAATAATCCATTTGAAATGACTGGGTAAGAATAAGAGATATTAGAATAGATACATGTGTTGGGAAACTTTCGTCACAGGTGTGAACCAGTTTCGCTTTATTCTGCTGAGAATTTTAGATACATACCTTTGAAAAACTGTTAAGGTAGTAAAAGTCAGAATATATGGGTTAAATGTTTAGTGAAAATGTACCGACTTGGAGTCAATTGCAAATTGAAGTAAATCAGAATATTCTCAAGTTCATAATGTCAAGTGTGAAAGAAACTCCTGAATTTTTTATTTCGATCCTCATCTGTCCAAAACCTTTATTGTCCGAAAAATACATGTGCGATTTTAGCTGTCCTAAGATTTGTTCTGTTATCAAAAAGTGTTGAAATACCCATCACAGATGTTTAAAAGTATGTCTGAAAGTCGGACCGTTTTTTTCTTCGAATTTTTTTGAAGATTTGTATGTTCAAACTTTTCAAATGTTACTTGATTTGTTATCTTTTGACTGGAGTCTCTCCTTATGTGATAGACGTAGTTTTTTCCCAAACGTTTGAAGATTTCGTCATTCGCACGAATTTTGAAACTATATTAGGTAATTGATTTGTTATGTTGGTCAGTAACCATACCTTAGCAAAGTCGTCAACGTAATCCTGGAGCAACAGAATTCGCCCTGAATCAGACCGACGACTTGAAAACCGTGTAATCTTAGTTTACACAGGTCTCCATAGGGGCCCTGTGTTTTAGTAAACTATACCCACGAGAGGGAATACAGTGCTTTCTGACCCTCAGAAACCGTAATCGTTAGTCATATTGCCCCGCAAACTTTATTCGCCTCGCGTTCTTGTACCTTTCAGACCCGTTGTGTAGCTTTTCTATATGGCTACCCATAACGGAAGCCTAACATGATGATCCGATCAAGTTGCTGCAACATGCGATGATCCAATCATAAAATGATGGAAATTCCTGTCAATGATTTTGCACATTCTACAGGTGATACAAATAAGAACGAAAATCAAAACAATGTTTGCACTTAAAGCTTCTTAAAGGAACAATAAGAATTATGATTGCCCGATTTATGTTAATGTTGCGTTTTTTTTACTATCTACAAGAACTGATGTAATTAACAGATGAGATTCAGTCTGAATAAATTCCTTCAGTCTGTAGAGCATAGGTTTTCTTTCTTTTATATTGGACTTTGAAAACTGTTAAAAACACTGCCGGTATAAGTTTCGATCCTTTTCTATTTGTGTAACATTCTGACGATTTAAGCTGTTAAGTTCAGCAATGGTATCCCTATTTCGTGCTATTTTGACGTTCTGTGCTATAAACAAGTAATTTTACTTGATCATCAATCACACAATGAAGAAACATGTCGTACTAAAGAAATTCTCCATTTCGTGCATTCATGTCATATTTATTACTTAATGTTACAGCAAAAGCAAGCAGCAGTTTCCAAGACACCAACTGGACTTAGAAGACCAGAGAGTACGGATTCTCAAGAATATGTCGTTGCAGGAAAGCCGTGGAAAAAGCATTTTAACAAAAATAAGAAAGAGAAGTTGCGGAGATTGTACAAACAGTGAGCATCTTTAACTAGGAAAGTACGTATCGCAGGTGCATGTTGGATTGGATCCCAGGAAGAATCATTTGTACAGTCTCGGATCGTGTGCAAGGATTTTTTCCACGCTCCGGATCGGACTGACAACTCTCTTCTGCATATATAGTCAGCTTAAGGTATTCTAAAGTACACTTCCAGGAATTCATTCTCTTGAAAATAGGAAAACCATATGCCATAACTCCGACCAATCCTATTCGCCCTGGTCACTTTAATGTTTGCGATATTGCGTGACGCTAAATGTGAAATCGTGCAAACAGATAAACGTAAGGTGGAAATGTTGATTGGCATCCCGTCTTTTCTCTCCCCCTCCCCCACCCCCCCCCCCCCCCCCCCTCCCCTCCTTCCCCCCCCCCCCCCCCCCGGTGCGGCCCACCGGCTAAAAAAACAAGAAAAC
>JAAAKL020000771.1:0-36754 GCA_010016065.2 Carybdea cf. marsupialis auct. non (Linnaeus, 1758)
AGGGAAGTGTTCAAAACATGCCTTTTCAATTGTTGTGGTCTTGACCACAGGAGATTGGGAACTAGCTCGGTTTGGTCCTGGTCCTGGTCCTGGTCCAGGTCATGGTCATGAACAAAAGTCAGGCCTATAGACAAAACATTTGGTTAAATAATGCTGAAGTCGGCAAATATTCTAATGGCATCATCATTTCTGCGGAAATGTGTCAGAATCCTGATCTTTTATTTGGAGATAATGTAATAGGCATCTAACTATACATGATATTTTGACTTGAGCTTGGGTAAAACTATCATAATTCTGATATGCACAAATGGAAGTGTTTACAATGAGCGACTTTTAATGGATGATGTCTACCTTTGTATTGAAATCAAGTTTTTGTTAGTTTGTATCTCTTGTACAGTTTTCAAACCAACAATTAATAAAAACTGTTTTAACCCCAGAAGGCTATAAAATTTAGTGCACCGAATTCTAGCTAAAGCATTGTCACAGTTAAATATCATGCTATATTATGTTAAATAATTGCTACTGTCCTTGTCAGTACACAAATAAGTTTGAACAAGTGTCATAAAATGTAATGTGAAGTATCAGAAATAAGGAGCTCTTTATCAGTAACTAGAAGAAGGGAAATCAAGAACAACAACTAGCTTGTCGCACATGCACCTCAACAGGAAGTTAAGACTACGTCTTTCCATGATAACCAAGTCAATCCGTAGGCCTACCTTTCCAGCTGTTGTGTTTGGCTCCTCAGATACATGTTTGAAGTACAGATGGTTCTATCAGTGTACTTGAAAATGCTCTCGTCAAGAGAGTTGTTGAAATAAATCTCAAAAAGTATTCGCGCTAAGAGATAAGCAGGCTCTTGCCAAGGAAACAGACATTCACTTCTCAAGTAAAGAAAATGAAAACAAAGCATAATAAATTTGACGAAAAGTCACATAATACCGTGCAATCACTTTTACCAACCAACATTTTCGTATTTTAAAAAAATTTTCGGGAGTCTTGAAGACCCCGGTGGGAACAGGGCTGTTAAAGCATCACCAGATCATGATTTCGTGAAAATAAAAAATCACATTAGAAAGATTCTAAAGATATATCTGAAGAGAAGGTAATTTAGTCCAATAAAAGAATACTTGTTTTTCAAAAACTTCACTCAGATGATAGGACTTTAACATTCTAAGAAAATAGCTTAACACCAATAGTTGTTTGTGGCACAGAACTGTTCAAAATGCCGCTCTCCACAGTGACAGAGATTATGAAACTCATAATCTGTTTCATAATCTCTGACAGCGGCAATCGTTTTAGTATACCAGATTTGTTGGGTGGGCATTACGACTTTTTGACTAGAAGGGAGGATTTGCGTAGACAGTCCTTAGGCCACTTGAGCCATAACATCGCTTTCAAACTCCCCGCTCTCCTAATTATTTTTTGTAAGCAATATTCGTGATCACCATGGTACTCTATGATATACGGGTGTGATGTCCAGCCACATGCAACCATGACATGTGATACCTGGCACGATTGACGCCCTGTAAATTGCCGCGAATATATGGTAGGAATAGATTCGTTTAATGTACTACATGTGTGCTTGATCTTTATACTCTTTCGTAATACATTACAACGGGGCAGTATTTTGAACCATAAACTGGGACGCTAGATGTACCGGCGGTTTGAATATTCGAGCCAAAAACAAATTCCGAGTAGCCGTTGTTCAAAAGTATTGACTTAATTGTCGTCATTTCATCATCTACTCGGGCGAGCAAACGCTTTTGCCTCTAATCATCCGGCATTCGAACAGAGCCACTTTGTGCTTCTTGGGACAATATGAATCCCATCTTATATGCCTTTCTGTAAACGTTGGTTTCTGTTTCCGATTCTCTACCCATAAGCGAGCCACGAAAATGCATCATCGTCATCATCATCGTCATCATCATCATCATCATCATCATCATCACCATCATCATCCTCGTCATTATCCTAGCCAATAGCCATTCGGCCCTAGGTGCACTTTTATATTTTCAACATTACGTTTCCACAGCTTTTTGTCCGCTGCTCTCCTTGTAGCAGTGACCACTGAAAGATTTGTCCTTTCGGTGATGTTATGCAGCCAGTTTTCTTCTAGGTTTCCTCTGCCTCTTTTCCCGGTTTCCTTCCATGCATTATGGTGTTGGCTAAACTGAGAGAATCGCGGTTACGAGTAACGTGTCCAAACCACTGCGTCTTCCTCTTCCTCACAACAGACTACACTGTTTCTTGGTTGCCACTTCCCTAAACAATTTCATCTATAACTATAGAATAGGGTTGGGCTCGCTTTGTAGTTAGGTTCTATGCTAAGACATGTACGGATTGTGAACTTGTACGGCGTTAGTTCGATTTTTATACGTGGCCTGTTATTGTCGTTCTTTTTTTACAAATATATACACTACCATTCAGGGGTCGCGAATCCTACCAGGGGGGGGGGGGTATGTCTTATTATGTTATGAAATATAACAAAATAATGTTTCTGTATCTAAGATAAAAACAGTTAAGTAAAATTGAGTTGAGTAACAGGTTAATAGTAAAGCTAGCTTAAGATAACTTAAGATGTACGGAAAGAACTTCTAAGTTTTTTAGTTGTTTTTCTTCTAATTTTGAAGAGGTGAACAGAAAGATATTCCGCTTGACATAGTGTTACTATGGTACATGCGTTTTGCACGGCGAAGTTGAAAAACAGAAGGTTCAGCTACTTAGACTAAATACACCTTGGAAACGCTAATAATCAACGTCCATTTTCCTTTCTTTTAGAGGGCCCAATCAAATTTCATAATGTTCGACTGCAGTCGAGGGCGACCCAAAGGCTCCCTTTTCATATGGATTCTGTCCGAAGGCAGGGAGGGGCACCACTCCTCTTCCTTCTGTTTCCACAATTTGACCCCAATATAAACTGGTTCCCATTTGCCGACCCCGGAAGGATGACCAGCTGGGTTGGCGGCCAGCTGGTTGGCTCAGTTTATAAATTGATGAAAGAGGCAAATTTTCAAATTGCCCTGAGTGGGATTTGAACCTAGAACCTTCTGCACTCAATTTCTGTGTGCATTTCTAATTTTCCATCTCCAGCTGCTCTTGTACTGGAACTCAACACCAAAACACGAGCCACTACTAACCATACAATGTTCTTTCTAAATATGATATAGGCCTAGAGACGAGACCTTCCAAATACAAGATTTCAAACATAGCATTTTTCTGCATTTAGCTTTAAGAACCAGAAAATCAAATATGCCTCCTGTGCTTCCGGGGTAACCTTTCCTATCTCATGTTCCCTCACAGCTAATACAATCAGATTCTAGTTATGTCTGTGCCCTACGCCCCTTACACTTATACCCTGCAACGTCCTTTGTTCCCATAAGGAAACAAAACTGGAAGGCATTTGTATGAACGGAAGTCGTATCTTTTACCCTATATCATGACGGATCTACCTGGATCTGTTACCCGATGAAGGGGATCCGAGCCCCCGACAAGCTCTCGAGAAATTTATCACCGAAAAAAGAGGAACGCCAAAAAGGAAACTGCTATTTTGACGATATTTCGTCTTATTAGAACTTCCTCAGGTCCAGACTTGCCCGGCAGAGCATCATTGTGATGGAGCTTGTATTTTTTTGAGATTCTTGTTTTCGCGCCGAATATAGGTCTGCCCCAGTCTCCGCTTCTCACATGTTCAGCTGTTTCAGCACATTTGTTTTGATCAGCAACTTAACCGATGCCTTACATGCAAGTAGCAGACTTGACGTTACAAGCAAGTCATAAATAGCGATAGAGTATGGAGGACAACAGTGACGCTCCCCCAATATTTACCTCAACGCCACTTTGTTTAATCGTCCCTGATTCTCAACCGGATGTTTCAAGCTCAGAAACTGTAAGAGAGTGTAGCACAATATCGCCAAAGACAGAGCGAGATAGCATTACTACTTCCAAAAGTGGTGGACATTCTCCCGTTGCAGTTTTGGAGAGCATCCCCCTGTTCCCGAGATCGATATCAGAAGGTTTGTTTGCTTTATTGCATGAGCTTGTTAGGAGCAGACTTTGTCAAGCTGATATATTGCATTCTACGAGCGAATTTATGTTGCATTACCGGTGCTGCCGTAATTAAAGGACAGGGGTACAAAACTGTGTGAACTTGTAGTTGAGTGGGTGTAACTGACACAAATCTTAGAAATAACCTTAACCCGTAGCCCTAACCGTAAATCTAGCACAGTCCCCAACTCAACCCTATCCCTATCCCTGCCCTATCCCTAACCCAAATTAGTTTCGTCAGTAATAAGTTTCAACTCCTGAGATTCTGGATAGCATGGGTATAAATAGCTGCTAAAAGTTGGGATGTGGGGCATATTTTGGTGGATTATTTGGGTTCATTCCATCAATGTAGGCAATCGTTTATGTACTATATCAGCTTATCCAAATGTCTTGTAAATATGTAACAGAACTAACAGATAATCATTTAAAGGTAGGCGAACCTCCATTGCCCAGCAATGGCTTCATTCAGTACCGTATCAGACATCGATGGTTAAAGAAACAATCCATATTCGTAAAGTGAAAATGTTACAATGTTACTAGTGGTCACTTGGGCGTTAGGAGTTAGTACCACCAATAAGCTTGCTTAGGAAATAAGAAAGGGTTTTGTAATCCATAAAAATTACTAGAGCTTGCTAGTTATGGCAAACCAATGCACGTATTTATTTGTAGTTGTACAAAATAGAAGTCATAACCTTGTTGACAGGTCAAAATTTGCTATCCCCCCAACAGGCAGCCAATTTAACCATTGTTCTTGTGATTGGCTACTTGTTTTATGTGTGATACAGCTCTTGAATCAAGAAATCACATAAAAGATATTGTTGCCTTTCAGTCTTGCCAATGCTTCCTGTATTACTGGGTCTGTTTATAAACGTAGTGAATACGCTTCCCTTTTCCATTGAAAACTTAACAATTAAAACTAAGTGTGAAATCTTGCAACACTGCATGCTAAATATATATAAATGATACATAATGATTTGTAACATACTGGCATAAAACAGTAGTAATTAGTATAGGTGGTGAACTCAGTGAGTTCCATCAAATAGAACAAGGATTATATCAAGGTTTTGTTTTATTTATACAAAGAGAATATTCTGAGAGAACAGGCGTAGTTGGGGGACATAACATGAATAATATTAGATATGTGGATGACATCACACTTACAAGTAACAGCAAAGAAAAGCTTTAATACTTAATGGATATTGTAGTACATAAATGGCCTTTCAGTAAACATTAAATAAACAAAGTCTATGGTTATCAGTAAAAATAAGATAATCCCAACATGCAATATTTATGTTCATGGAGAAAACATCAAGGAAACAGAATCATTTAACTATCTGGAAAGTTTCATTACACCAGGTGATAAATGCATCAAAGAAATCAACAGAAGGAATGTATAGCAGGGGTGCATTTTCAAAATTATATAACATTCTGAAGAGCAGGAAACTGAGCATTGAAAGCAGACTTAGAGCTCTGAAATACTATGTCTTCTCCACCCTCACATATATGTCAGTGAATGTTGGACTGTATCCTAGATGGCAGAAAGAAGACTTGAGGCTTCAGAAATGTGGTTATATTGTAGAATGCTACGTCTCTCCTGAATAGAACATGTGCCAAATGAAGAAGTACTTGACAAGCTAGGATGCAGTAGAACTTTATTGCAATCTATCAGAGACATCATTATCATCAATTGAGATTTCTGGGGCATATAAGTAGGAAGGGCAGTCTGGAAAAAAGCATCCTCGTGAGACTACAAGAGAATGACTGTTTTATCACCCTTGTCCATGCTAAGAGGGAAGGGTGCCTAAGAGCTTGCTAAAGTGGTGCCAAACAGAATGCAGTGGAGATCCATGATTACCAACATTCTTGGAGGAAATGATAGGCCTACTTGAAGAACAATATAATGGTAAAATAACAGCACATATGATTTATAGAACTAACCAACATGGTAATCATTACTAGTTCATTAACAAGCCTCCATTTCAACATGAGTAGAATGTAATGAAAATGGTTATGACAAATTATTGGCCATTTGAGACCTCTTGTAACTGATGTGAATGATGAGTAAGGAATAAGAAGATGTATACCAATTTGCTGACTAAGCAAAATGTTGCAAGGTAGGTCCATTACTTCGAAAACAAAGATCAGAATCTTTAAATGTAATGATGTCAGGAGATTAGAGTCATTCTAGTCAGGAGCCGCAGGCACGTGCCATACAGTACTTGGACAGAAAGGTAATACAATGTTTTGGTCATTGAAAAAATATTGTTGGTACATGCCTTTTGGAGAAATCAATGAAATGAAATGTTTCCTTCATAGGACAGGGCTATTAAGGAATAAAATCTTTTACTAGGCTGTTTATGGGAAGAGAAAGAAAGGGAGACCACAGACTGATTTCTCAGAAAATGTAAAGGATATGACTGTACTCGGCATGGTAGATGTTGCAAGACTTGTGGGAATCTGGATATCAAGAGGAATCTCTATGAAGATGCTATGGCTATAAAGAAGACACATGCATGTAAGCAGCCACAAGTCACACCAAGTCTAATTTTCCTAATAAGTGATAATACAGTTCAAAGTAGTTTTTCATGAATTTATCATCATCATCATCATCATCATCATCATCATCATCATCATCAATTTTGTTTAACGTCCATGTTTTCAATTATTAAATGTTGGATGGCCAAATGGTTCTTCTCCACTGACTCCTGGACAGTGCCTTGTCCTCCATAATACTGAGTTGTCTCATGTCCTTGTTGACGCACTCTCACCAGGTCTTTATCCACTGGCATATGTGTTTATGTGACATCCTGTCACATGGTTGGATCTGTGCAGAAGGATTTTGCTTTTCAAAGAGATGTTCACACTACTTAAGGAGCTGAACTGTCCTTTTAGGAGCTAGGAGCTGGGCACAAACTAAAACATTGTTCCAATAGTTGAGATATTTGCCTTGCCTCCTAAGCTATACAGTTTAAAACCTTGAAAAAGCTTGTAGACCCTGTAAACTATATGATGTGATTCCCATCAGTTTCAATTGGAAACCATTTGGGAAAACCATTCCTTCAACTTGATATGGAGTCATTATAAACTGTTTCTATGTTCAGACAAGAAATGGCCCATGCAACAAATTTAATACCTCAATCAATTGATAGTGTTACCCTAGAATGTGTACAGGAATGAAGAGTCCATAATGATAGGGCTTGATGCAATGCCATTCACATTGTGTAGTATTGTACAAGTACATGATTTACAGTGTTCCAAATTTGACATGTCAAACTGTCAATCCCCGCCTATTGACATTATTTATCATGTAAGGTTACATGATGTGATATGAAGTGGTCATCACAAAACACAATAAATCAATAATGGAACAGACTCACCAAATTGAGGAACATTGGAAGTAACTACTATAAACCATGACAATGAATGTAAAGCTAATCCATATAAAATCTGACCATGTTTCAGTATGCAACTTCTTATAAAACAATTCAGTAAAAGACGACTATCTTGGTGAGTACTCATGCAACAACTGACTAATAAATATGCTATATGAGTAATGAGAAGCTATTCTGGAAATGTAAACAAAAGCATGATACCATAGTAACTGATTTGACTATGTGTTACTGAAACACTAAAATGCTAAATCCGGTTCATTCGTACTCATTCAGTTCAGGGGGTTTACAAAATGTTAAGCACCTTCTGATTTAAATGAAGTGAGAATAACATCCCAAAGATGAAAGAAACTAGCCTGTCACTAAAAAAGTTAAACAGCAACTAGAAGATAGGCCTACTAATAGGACTATGTAACTGTAATGAGTATAAAGCAGTGAATGGTGAAACCAAAGTAATAGTGTGTTTGCGAAAGGAAGGTGTAGCTGGAGAATTTAAGGATCTGTTAAAAATCTGGCACAACAATGGTTCATGATGTGTACTCTATGGACGTTTTGGAATAAAATGTCGTACAGCTTATCACTGTCCTTGTTCAAGGTGTCACAGTAGAGGCCAAAAAGGATGAAGTGATTAGCTAGTAGAATTCACATGTCAGGAATAACATTTTGTGAC
The DNA here is from genome assembly GCA_010016065.2 of Carybdea cf. marsupialis auct. non (Linnaeus, 1758). NCBI lineage: Eukaryota > Metazoa > Cnidaria > Cubozoa > Carybdeida > Carybdeidae > Carybdea > Carybdea cf. marsupialis auct. non (Linnaeus, 1758). Next base: position 8,104 of record JAAAKL020000771.1, read on the forward strand.
TTCATTATTCTTCCAATTGCAAGGGTCAAGATAACTGGTTGTCTAGGTTATGCTGATTGATTAGTTATTATGCTGTGATCATGGTGACACCAGTAAGTAACTTGAGATAAATTGCCAGGTAAGTATTATTATCCTTTAATTCCATTAATTGTTATTGCAGACATCTTTTCTACTTTGTAATTTGTGGAGTGATTACTATGTTGTGACTTACTAAGATCTCCCAGTATTTGTTCAAGAATTTTAAATCAGTATGGAGTGCTAAGAAAGGGTTTTTAGGTAAATGCAAGAGCATAAGGTTGCATAATTTTCATTTTAGGTTCTAGTGGTTCAGGTCCTCATTATCTATCATCAAGTGAGCCAAGTAGCCTTCTGTCAAAATCACCAGACACATCGAGAGCATCACGGGTGCAATTAGAAGGTAAGTGTACATGCTTTAGTCATGTTCAGTTTTAATGTTTGAATGTATATTCACTAGTGGCATGCTACGACTCCCCAAGTAAAGCATGCAACAGCAATCACTTCAACATTTAGGAGCCATCTATTTTTTATCAAGAAAATCAACTATATAAATACACTGCATGTTGTCTACAGTGTCATTATTCATCTAACTGCTAAAGTTAAACTTGATTCCTTTATCTTTCTTCAAAATGTCCTTTATCACCAAGGCTTTGATAGTGGTGGGAGTGGGGTAGGAGCTACATCCCTCACATTTGCCAAAGTTTTGCCACTTATGAGAGAGGCACGCAAAGATAGTTTGTTATTTAAACAGAGGCATGCAAAGGTTCAAGTTCATCTTGCTTTCTACTATGGGATCAAACTCACTTACTAACTCACTAATGTCTCCAGTTAATTTCCTGGATTGAAAAAGGTTTGGGTTCATATGTTCACTTTTGCTGTCTGTCTGTTCTGGCTTGACTGAATGTGTGCAGTTATATACGTTGGTCTGAGTAGCCCATCTTATACTGTTGTTCTTCAGCACACTAATACCACTGGACACAATGTTTCCTTTGATGATTTTGATATCTTGCCCCACTTTTCAGGTAGAGCCTTCTATCCATGAAAGTCACTTGCAGAAGCCAATGTTTCTTTATGTCAGTAACTTTTGTTTGTATATTTATCTTTATTGGAGACTTTCACATCGCTAATTTACATCTTTTGAATTTTACAGAAATATTGCATGAATGGAAGCATTCATTTTAGTTTAAAATATAAACGCCATTTTCATAAGCAGTATGACACCGACTGCAGACCAGACAGGGACCAGGCCGCTTTTTCAAAGACATCTGGTTTGCATCACTAACTGTTATTAACTCCTCTGAGATCTTCACATCATTCAGTTGTATCCATTAAGATGAAATATAAGGCCAGAAAACCATCTCATGCCCTTAACGGTTGTAGGGTGTATCATTCTCCAAAGGATGACCGAGTTTTAAATCCTTCACCAGTGAAATTCCTAAGCATTGTATTTTCAGAAACAGAGAGTAAGCTAAGGTTTACCAGAGTTAACAATGAAAATGTTGATGAGCTGATGCAGACGTAGCAAAATACAAGGTTCTCAACGAATTTCATGAAAGGAAACAATGGAGCCGTCATGAGCCAATAAGATGGTTGATGTATTGATCACCCTGACCCTGAGACACCAATAATATTGGCCTTTGCACAACAGAAAGCAATAGCTAGGATGATGTTTTGTCTAGGGACTGGCTGGCAGCATTTGTGGAAATTGAAAATTGCTTCAGTTTCCACCCTCATTGATTAAGTCCACCCATTGACGATCAGTTTCCTCCTTTTTCTGAAAATACTCTCAAGCGATATCCATGTATTTTGCCGAGATTACCAATACATGGGCAGATGGTCCTGACAACATACCAGTAATTGACCTTCAGGATTTTATGGACTGAACATGCTCCTATTTTGTTTCAATTCAGGATTTTATGGACTGAACATGCTCCTATTTTGTTTCAATCAACAGTTATAGGTAAAATGTGTTACATCCACTGTTGTAAAAAGTTTCGTCAATCTACCTAGTATTCACAAATATAGTTGACCAGTCTTTGTTATCTCTGATCAATAAGTATTGACCAATCAGTCTTCTCGCTGTCAAGAACAAGGTTTTGATTCATTGATCTTGCCGTTATCATTCACCTCAACATATATTGATTTTTTACAGTACGTTCTACTGCTGACAAGCACAAGCGATTGCAGCATAAGCTATTATTTAATATCCAGAAAGATGCTCCTAACATTGAATGTTTTGTTTCTTATAGATCTATTAAAGAAGTTTTAAATAGGCAAAGGCTCAAATATGAGCCCTGGTGTACCACAGGTACTTCGCAAGGGCTGGATCTTGTCTCACTTTTTATTAACGATTCTCGAACAAACATTTTGAGGTCATTTTTAACAGCTTTGCAGATGACACGACAATATGAGGCTGCACGTCCAAGATTATCTCTCAGCTGATCCGGAGCATATAGTGCAATGGGGAAACAAGTGCTCTGTTACTTCCAGTATCTTCAAAACTAACATTTCACCACTGACATTTAGGTCCCAGTTTTGCCTCTAATTTTTTAATATCTCTTACTTGATAAGGATCCTTGCTTTGATTATCATGTTGGTCTGACTCTTACCCCAAATCGGAAATGGAATATCCAGTCGGCTACAAATTGCAGACTTGTTTGTTCACTTTAGTGCTTGAGGAAATATATAGCTTCAGATACACCCCTCTACCTATGTAATTGTCAGATATGTTCGCAGATGGAGTGTTGCTGCCTCATCTAGGGAAGTGCTGTCCAGAGCACCCTTTCGTGCCTTGAGGGAGTTCAAAATCAACTTTGCATTTTTGTTAGGGATGATGTCTGCTCTTACCCTCTCACGGAAAAGAGATGTTGCTAGTCATATGGTATGACAGTGTTAAATTTTCGGTTGAGATTTGATCTGCATTAATAGCATGTTGTAACATAGAACATCCTTTAAGTTTCAAAACCTTCAAGTGTCGTGCGAGAGTCAAATCACGCAAGCCCAACCAAAGACCAGAAATCTTGAGTGGCCACCTTTTCAGATTTGAACCCAAACTTTGGAGGGTACACAATTTCATACATGATGAATATGTGCCAAGTTACAGAGTGCAACCTCGAAGTGTTGTTCAGATATGATCCTTGATAAAATTGGGCCATACTCTCTTTTAACGCAAAGACTCATGAAAAGTATTACTCTTTTTTTTAGTTTTTATTTGATGTAATCTCGTACAATAGCACTTTAAGGTGACTCGCACCATTATGCAATATGGTCATTAATCTCGTTTCCAAATCGCTATTATACCACGTGATAATGTATTCACGTAAATGCCCATTAATATTGTTTTTTGAAGCCTGCTGTTTATTATGGTTTAGTCGCTATGTATATTTAACTTTTATGCTTTGGCGCTTGAAGAAGTAGCTAAGGGGACGTGCTAGGACATTAAGAATTTAGTTTGATGTTAGCTGCAAAATTTATTTTATTATCAGGTGTGTACATGAAATGACCATAGGAACAGTGTGAAAAATCAGTTTGATACACTTTATTGTCATACTCCATAGTAAACGAATGAAGTTTGTTTTCCTGTTTTTAGGTTTCTCCTCCTCCTCCTCTTCACAATACCCTCGGAGCTCTTCACACTCTGATAATACAAGTACAGCACTACTTAGTTCAGATTCGGAGAAGAAAGAAAGCCCACTTTCGGAGAAGCAACCACGGTTGCCTTCAACCAGTGAAACACTGCACAGTCAGGTTTCTTGCCATATAAAATTTGACGAACAAGAGAACAAGAAACCAATAGGTGTAGGTACAGTTGTAACATATGACGATGAGATTGATAAATCAGGTCAGAATACAAAGGATAATGATAATAGACAGATTCCTCAATCGTATCAGATTGAAAATGAGAGAGTCATTGGTGCCGACATAGTTGAAACGTATAATTCTGATGGTAAACTTCTGACTTACAAATACAGTACTGTGGGCCCATATGTTACAAAAACACCAAACGTTTTACCAAGGAGTGGTTTTAGCTCAAGTGAACACTCGTCAGATGAGCTTCACTTGTCCAAATGTAATTCAGACGACCTTAGTACACAGAGTTTAGTTGGGAAAGCTCAGTCAACTCCGGTCATTGATTCGGAAAAGCCAGGACTTTCTTTCGATTCTGTATCAGTAATTTCATTTAAATCGAGTTCTTCACAGACCTTACCATCACAAAAAGATGGTTCAAAGGAGTTTGAGTGTTTACAGCTAAGCAGAGTTTTGTCCTCTGGAGAGAGTTCGAAAGAAGAAGTAGACAAGAATACCGATTCAGATTCAGTGCATCTTTTATCAGCCATGCCATTTGTGCTGGGCACGCCTTCAGCTGTAGAAGATTCATGTTCAGCACCTATGGCTTCAAGAAAAATTAGACAAGGTCCAGACAAACTTGACACTGATAGAAGCTCAGATTCAGAACCGCAGATGGCAGTGGAGGAGTACCTTAGCAACATAGCAAGTGACAGAGAAAGTATAACATTGCCGAAATGGGTTGTTACAGAACTTCCAAAAAGCCAAATTAAACTAACGTCTTCCTCAGAATCAGAAGAGAAAACACAAGATAGCAACGTTACGTCTCTAGACAGAACCACTCAAGACGAGATCTCAGGTGCTGATAGGGATGAGAAACTCTCATTCTCAGTATCACCAAGTAAGCACCATGATTATATAGTTTCATCAGACAGGTCCATATCATCTTCGAAAGAAGCGTTGCCCGGACCATCTGGTTTTAGAAAAGAAGACACAAAACTTTCAAGCGAGCAGGGCTCTAGTATTCCACATCCAGAGCTTGAATGTTCCCAAGACCTGTTTAATCCTATTTTATCTTCCGTTGAAGAGGATGCAAATGTATGTGATAAAGAGGCGTTAGCTATTCGAACAACAACTGTTACGGATGATAAGCAGCCGACGAACAGTCAATCAGAGTCGCAGTTTACTTCGCTTGGGTTTAATCTACATTTGACTCAGTCACAAATAGACAATAACACTGATAGTACTGTCTTGCCAGATCTTCATAGTTCTCTTATTAGTGACAAATGCATTGAATCTCAAGAGAATCCATTACCACCTTCTATACCAAAAGATGCATCGCAAGATAACAAGGAGATCTGTACCGTCGATAGTGATGCGACAAAAGTATTGCCTGGTGAGTATTATATACAAATTTTATGAATAAATATGCTTATTTACAATATTAAAACAACAGTGCGTTAGGTCTGAAGCACAGACCTTCTTTGTCTTCGTGTTCCTGACGCGGTTCTTATCCTGGACCCGTTATTTCTTTCCCTCCTATCTGTAAACAAGTGGAACAGGAAATCTCTTTTCTGTGGACGTCAACAAAGGAGATAAAATTCCCGCGTTTTCTCTTCTTATTGAAACGCATGCTGGGGTATGGCCATGGCAACCGTGAAAAGAACGGAGAGAAATCACATGGCGTGATGAGGTCATGCGACTTCCTAGTAAACTTTGAGCAATTGCCTGCTTGCATTTGTTGGGAGTTTTGAGATGGCAGAGGAGAGACAAAGACTTTTAAATTATTTTGGTGTGAAGAGGAAAGGAAGTGATGAAGGGAGGACAACATCAAGTTCTTGATAATTACAACCACCACAAGCAAATTATTATTCATTTTGAAAATTGCGAAATGGCGATTGTGTTTCCTGGAAATTATGCTGCTGATGCATTTTCATATGATATGAATCGTACTTTTCGATTTCTTCAACGTACGCCTGTCACACGGAGCTGCGTACGGCACTTTGGATTTAATTTTTTGAGACCTGCTTTCCCCTTTTCTCTCTATCGTCCCTTTTCTTTTCTTTCCCCCATCTGTTGGTTCTTTTTTTTCAATAGTGCCTTTGAAAGTTACTGGTCCCCTTAAAATTGGGCAAACACTATCAAGCTGACCTTAATTAACATTTCTTTAGATAAATGTATGAGAACTTGGATTAAAAGTCACCATCATCAATTACTGCTTACACGCAGAATTTATAAAAAAGTAACCACAGGAGGCCACTATGACAATTTTTTTGTTGAGAAGAAAAGCTTCCAAAAAAAGAATAATCTAAGAAGTGACATTTACTTGAAGACAAGCATTCACCATGGTATAGAGCATTCATTTACTGGCTTTATTCCTTATATCAGAATATTGTAGTACGTCATGAATTACTTGACGAAGAGACTGAATAACATTGATTTTCAAAATTTTATGCTTACAGCGACTTTTTTACCCTCAAAAATGGTTTTCGTGTTTTCAAGTTATACGGTAGAAATACTATATTAATTTTGTCTCCATAATCATAATAAGCAGAGAAGGAGACTCTTGTAAAGTACGACAAATATATCCCATGTGTTTTCCTGGGCCATATGAAGGAAAGCTAGCCTTTTTTGAAGTAATGTTATTCTGGACTTAATAACATCCATTTGGCTAGAATTGATGTTTATTACCCGTTTGACGTGTATAATACAAGAATCAAATGACATTTTAGGATTATGGGGTAACCTACGGTAATTAGGAAGATGACATGCGTAAATGTTGCTTACTGACCCCATGAACAATGTTAGTATGTGGCTACGAGACTCCACTACTGATAAATTATTGTGCAATAGAAAATCGCATTATAACTAGAGCCGATCATTTATTACGTCATCTAGGTAAATGTGATACTTCTTTTATATGAACACCGCTACTGGGTTATAGTAATTATCAATAAATAGCCATCAAAGTATCGGAATTAATGAAACTAGGGCTCAAGGGAAGGTTTCTCTATATGGGACCATTTTTACGTGGATTGGCGTAGTTTACTAGCAATATAGATTTTTATAGCCAGGACATGTTCGAATGTTATTTTCTTATAACATATACGTACAGGATTTGTTTGGGTTTTTTTTCAGTAGGGATTTTTTCTTTTGGAATTTATCTTGAGCATTGCATCGTCAGTATTGGCGAGCACTTGTGTTTCAAGTTGGCTCTACGCACCGCACGGCGCTCGAGGATTAGTGAGTGAGTGCGTGTGAGTGATTGTTGAATTTATCACCCCTCCCCCACTATGATAATACAGGCCAACTTATTGTCGATCCCGTAAAATAGAGGTAGATGCGTTGTCTTTCCTTTATCAGTTTCACTCTTGTTAATTATTTATTTATTTCTTACAACCCGTCGTTTTTTACCGGTTGCTTAAAACTTTCAGTATTCAAAATCGTTCCGTTTTCTCACAATCTTACCGGTTTAGCATGACCTAAATACTGTTCTTTGCTTTTCTTCCTCCAAGTCCTTGATCTTCGTCGTTCCATCTCTCGCGCTGGGTCTCCATTAGCCAGTTGATGATTTTGATCAACATATTCATTCATTCACGCGAATGTTCATCAAAGGGTTTTAGTGTCGTGAGGTTTAGCTCAAGTGAAGTTATTTGCGGGTTTTTATTTGTTGAAGACGAAGAAGTGTGTAATATGGCAAATCTAGCTATTGTCTAAAATATTTACGTAGGTCATTACTTACTTGGAGAAAGTCAATAATCCTGTTTTTTCTTGTAAGATTATTACCTTATTTTGCTGACCCAAAATACTGAATTGCCCCATCTACCTACGGCTAACATTAGAGATTGGTAATAAATGTTACATTAAACATAAAGGATAAAAAGAGGATAGGAAAAGCTTTTGATAAACCTTCTCGTGGTAGAAACGCGTGGGGTTTATTTAAATCTTAAAAGACGGAATTTCTATTAAACAATACGTAAAATTGCACATTCACTTGTCGCTGTGGAAGCACGTAATTAGGTTGCATGTCATAGGGATTGCAGGGCCGAATGGCAGAACAAGTGCCAGCCATCGTAACTGAAGGCAGTAAGGTATCAGAAATATTACCCATTCGTATAAAAAATAGAAGGTCGTATTTTTGTGAAGTGACGCAGAATTCGGGCAACATTTCATTGAAAACCAGGCTTGTATCGACAACTACCAAGAGAATTTCTGTAGGAATTGGCAAAAACGCTGGACTTTCTTCTATGGACCTTCTTCTATAAGTCACCGATCTCCTTTGCAATTTTGCACAACTTTAGCTTTTTTCATGTAGTAGATTTCCTTGTATATAGTATATAATAAACAAAGGGGTTAAACGTCATTTGGTTCTTGAGATAAGAACATTTTACTCTAAAAATAATGACCATACAAGTCCTGGTTTTGGTCGATTTTCAACCAGTTTTAAAACGCAAATTTTGAACTGATCTGCCAAAGATTTAAACGTCAAAAGCTGTTCGATCATAGATAAAATAGAAGTAAAATGCAGAACGTTTAAAGTCGCAAACACGTACTGACGGGAAATTGCAAGCGCGAGGTTGGAAGGCGGACCCCTCCCCCCACTAGCAGAGTGGGGTTTAAACTTTGACGAGTTCAAGATGATAATGCCATTTTTGTCTATTAGATCCTCACTTTACTTCTGTTGGAATAACTTTGTATGATTTGTAAAATAAGTTTAAATTTCAAATATGATACAGCTGTAAGTGTACTGTTATGTTGCTAGAATTTTTTATAACTTTTCAGTTGTGACATCTTGGGTTTTTCTATTTAGATGCTGTGCAAGTGCAGGAGCCAATGCCTAGCTGCAGTTTTGGATTACCACAGCGAAAAGAACACAACGGCGGACAAGGGTATGGAGTGTAGCTCATGAAATTGCTTGAAAACGACTAATAATGTACTTGATTTAGATATTTTTATTTCCGCTTGATTTTCGTCAACAGTATTTGAATCCTAGAAGGAAAAAGAACATCGTCAAGTTCTTGAAATCTTGATTCCTTTTGATGCAAAAGTGATTTTAGCATGTTGCTCCTTCATTTTCATTTAGAGGTTGACCATTCTGGAAATTTTTCCTCGTTTCTTAGTAAGTAGCCATGACCTGGATTCTTTTGTCAGAGGATATCTGTTTGATCGGCAGCTCTTGTATCAACTTTGCGAAGATCTTCAAGATCAGGCGTTAGTCTTGCCTTCACGTCGACATGAAACAAGAAATCCTTGAAATCCCTTAGGCGTACGACCAGTTTTCTTCTCGTGAATGCTTTAATGTAAACCACAAAATTTCCACCCAAAAAACAGAAATTCCCGTTCTTGCCTACGAACTTCAGAAATGCGGACAGTTCGGAGAAAGTCCAAACAAAGAAATGACACGAACAAAACATCAATGATGCATAGGGCGCAAATTGCTCATACAAATCATTTTATCCTTCAATCACAATGAATGATGTGATGTGACAGGGTATTCTACTTGATTTTTACGAAAGTCACGCATCCTATTTCTGTGTTTATCAAAAAGATCATTATACTATGTGGCCGACGTGCGCTAACTAATATTCAAACGCCCATTGAATTTTTTTGAATAAGCACAATTTACTGTTGTTTTAACTTAATAAAAGTAACTTTATTCCAAAGTATTATATGAAAATAGAAGTATGCTGAACTGTTTTAACCACACAGAGGCCTGAATATTTAAACGAGACCATTTTTCATTACCTCTTCCTCAAAGTTATGATCATTTGAAGTCAAGCCCTTGTATCGTACGATTGATTAGATCGGAAAGTGTGCAAATCTTCGTAAATTACGTGTAAAGTTCCAATGACTAAGCGACTCCCATGGGATAAATTATAGTTAAGGTTGAATATGCTGGCCTCTTTTTGGTCAAATGAGTTGAGAGCGAGACTAAAACGCAATATGCCCTGGAATGGCAATGATTCTCGATGCTTGAAAGAGGTAGAACGTGCTGATTGGTCTAAAAGCGCAGCAGTCATTTAAGTATCACGTTTCAAAACATTAAACGGAAATAAAATATCTCCCCTATTTCTTTCAATGGCATCATCGCTCCTTGTGCTTTGATATAGTGTCATGAGCAAAATCGGGTTCGCTCCTTCATGCAGTTTTGTTTTTGATACTGCGTTGAATGCTATACTGTGTTTTGGTCGTGCAAATAGACATTACTTAGCTTCTGTACCACAGGCAAACTGCTATTTCCATGTTCAGTGTGTTAATTCTGCTCTTAGTTAGTTCGGTCTGTTTTCGTTTCATTGTGTCGCAGTTCAGGGTTATTCGTCATCCACAAGAGACGGATTTTGACAAAACAACTGAAATGTTACTTTGCCGTTGAGCGTCTGGACAGTAAAACAGATCCAATTGAAGCCACAATGACAGAAAAGGAAGAAATAGAAGAACTTGAACAGGAGAAAAAGCATCTGGATTGGGAGGGGGCACAGTCTTATTGCAATAGTTTACCAGAATCAACTATAAGATCTTTACTTATGAAATTCATTGAGAGAGAGGAAGGACTGAAGACCTCTCCGAACTTGAAAAAGAGAAAAAGGGAAGGTCAGAGTGGAACCACTGAAATAAAACGAGCAAGAACTCGAAGTGAAACATCACTAATTGCTCACAAGCTTGCACCTGGAAGCCATGTATTTGCGGAATGGAAGGATGGCTTTTATTACGGAGGGACCATCATCAGTGAAAGCAAACGTAATGCAAACAGGTAAAGTGGTTTGATTGCCGTAACACAGACATTCTCATTTATGGTTAGCTTTTTACTTCCTCTTCTTCTCCTTCTTCTCCTTCTTCTTCTCCTTCTTCTTCTCCTTCTCCTTCTTCTTTTCCTTCTCCTTCTCCTTCACCTTCTCCTTCTCCTTCTCCTTCTCCTTCGTCTTCTTCTTCTCCTTCTACTTCTTCCACTTCTTTCTTCTTCGTCTTTTTTTTCCTTCTCACTTTATTTTTTTGTCAAACTGGACTCCAGTCTGACACCACTACAAAACGTACTTTATGTTAAGGGTTCTTTATCTTGGTCATATATTTACTTAAAAACCGATTACAATATCCCGAGAACTACCTACACAAGGAGTACCTTACCCTGAGGACGACCTACTCTCCGAAGCCCTCTCGAAGCAAGCCACCTTCAGCTTCAGGCTGAGGCAAACAGTACTGTTTCTTTTCTAGAACTTTCCTTTCAGTTCTCGTTAAATTTGAAGATTCACAGTGAGTCATTTCCACCTAAGGATCTCTCCCACTCATTTTATACGTTGGTTTTTGCATATTTTAATGCTAGTCTATTGTGATAAAATGATTGGACGCTTTATGCTCTGAGTCGTCCTTAATTGATGATAGATAATTTTTGCATTGTCAGATGTCAATAAGCAAATATTCACCCCCAGATATGACAGATTTTTCCTTGGAGAATTTTAGCGTGATAGCGAAACAAGAATTCTGACCATGACGGAAAATCTGGCCAGACTTTAAAAAGAAAATTCCATTTATAACGTTTAAGCTTAATTTTATAATAAATAACCTTCCGTAACGCTGGTGTTTCAGCACTGATATTTGCTGCAAGCTCTTGTCTCGAAAAAGAAGAAGCTGTGGTTAAAGCCTTACCACTTCCCTCTCGTTAAGTCCGTTTGGGATAAATCTTTTCAGCTGGTGTTGCCAAAAGGCCTCTTTTTGCAGTAATCTAGCCTCAGTTTCGGCTGCGTCCATTAAGGCAAATGACCAGTCTTCTTGGCCGTTATGGTCCGACGCGTGAAAACGAGAGTGCAGACGAGCCTGGTGGATATTGGTATAATTTTTTTATCTCCTGGAGGCCGATTTGTAATTGTTTATCCAAGTTTCCAATTGCGTTTTCGTTCTGCTCTCGTATTATACCACACGTTCAACACTGCAGTAAGTAAACCAGTAGTTTGGAGTTCCAGTGCAGTAACCCCTTGCTTATGGGTTAGGTTGGGGTACCTGCCCTGTTCTGAACCTTTCAAGTGTCATTTGATAGAGGGTAAATAGCTGAATTCGACCTGGATCGGCACTTCCTACAACTGGTTTCCTCGTTCTTAAACTTAAGAAGTTGACCCAGAAATAGTTGTCGAATATTACCATTAATCCTCTGTCCGAATTCACTAGTGAAAATGCTGCAACTAGGACTTAGGCCCCTCCTTCTCATCACTTTTTGCCTGTAACTATTTTGCTCTGAGACCTTTACTCTCCTTTCTCAATTGTTGTACACCTTTGGCTCTCTTTGTGACACTTGCTTTCTTTTATTAACATTTAATGACTGGGCAGATTCACAGAACTGCTTTATCAAGCCAAAATGTTCCTCTCGTTGAATGTAAGCCACCTCTGCAAGCATGCTCAACTTTTTCTCCGAGCATCCCACCTGACGTCGCACGATTTTGATAACTCATTCGTCAAACTCCTTATATCTGGCTGTTTTATTCTCGTTGGCTAGTTGGTTTTGGATTTCTCTGCCGGGTATTAATTACACAAGCTCTTCTTCGCAGCTATAGGATTATCCCCACTGTGTTTAGCCCCCTAGGAGAAGTCTCTACATGTCTGACAGTCTGAATACATGCAGTGCTTAGCAACGTTCTCCTTGTGTATTTATGTTATTTCAAACCCCTCAGTGTGGATAAAACTTTTCCATATAAAGATATGTTCTTTTGCCCATTGACTTTTTATCAAATTTATTTGCGCTTTTCTCCTCCCTTCGTTTCCGCATATCATAACGGCATACTCTACTTAATTGACAGGGAATGGGGTAGTTACACTATACCTCGTAGTAACTGATTGGTAACATTTAGAGACGGCATCCAAGCAGAAATGTGGAAGGCCATTTCTAGCAAATATTTCTTGATTAAAAACCAAGGTTTTTGGTTTGAAGCAAAATTATTTTGGAGCGACCTCTCAGCCCAAGTGTTGTCCATTACGTCCATTGCAGAGCTTTATAATGCCGCCAATTTTTGCAAAGACAGCTTTGTTTTCTTAAGGAGGTGTGATATGGTCAAAGCAATGCAATTTGTTAATGCAAATGCAACTTATCATATGTCCCAGCTGTTTGATATCTTTTCATTTGTCTTTTTTTATGTGATATTTCTAGTTCCCTGGTTAAGTTTGATGATGGTGATGTCTTGAACGTTCCGAATGAACGTCTCGTCGATAGTGATGCCTTACCTGATGGACAAGAGGTATTGGTTGCTGACGAGGATAAAAATTTTCGGCAAGGGATCGTGATGGAGAGCTGCAGGTACAACCAATTTCCAGTTATTCAATACTGCATTGATAAAATTGGCACGATGTCGTTTATAGTCCGGAACAGTGGCGGCTGGTAGCCTTGAAGGATGGTGGGGCAGACTATTAAGGGATGGCGTTTTGGGGCGTTGTTATTAATTTACCTTTAAACGACGACCTTTTAATTGCTTTCATTAATTTTTTCAATAGCAACGATATATTTTGCCATATTATCATCGATCTTCTAACTAATAACAAGCGGCCACGTCCTGGAGACCATCACTGTGTGTTCACATAGCAATATAATGATTGAAATTTTACCTTTTCAAGATTTTTGATTTGCATGACACTATAATGCATTAAAGCATATTTAATACTTAATTGATCAGCATAAAGGGAAACACGGCAGTCTGCATTTTAGAACATATATCAGAAATTGTGTCATATAATCAAGTGTCGTATCCACTCTATCTAGAAACACTTTGGAGCACAACCGACCCTCAAACCTAATGTTTTCCTAGGGCGCACGCAATGAACGTGAAAGTATGGGTGCCAAAAATCAGGAGAGCAGCATTCTTTGAAATTTTGCTGTGGTAAGGAAAGAGATTATGCGATCATGTTTCAAATTGTATGTTTTCTCTTACGTAAAGTCCACCACGGCTAAAAAGTATGGGGGACATGCCCACTTGTCCCTATTAGTGGGAATCAAACATGGTTGGGAATATTAAAATTCTGAAGCACAAAATATGAAGGAGTGGGTATAATTCCACATGACGAGCAAAGACGTGGCTTAAATCGGAAGGAATCTTTCCTAATTGTATTATCTCGAGCTTATACCCGTAACTGCGAGTGTGAAAGGGCCGCGAACTCAGAACAGGAACAGTGTTTGATAATGTTGAGACAAAATGGTTTATCGGGATATCTAGATTGGTGTAACAAAACGGCAGCAAAACTTAATGAAAATGCAGATATGACCCATGTAATGTAACTCTTCAAGTTATGTGCAACAAATGTTCCAAATAGAAAGTGACCCATGCATATGACGCAGTGAAACAACGTCCGTACTTCAAGGTGAAAATGCACCTACAAAGAAGAAGAGTATGATGAATCATACCTGTGTTTCTGCCTAGCTCTGTAAACCTACCATCCACCCGAGGTCAAACAGAACGCACAACTTTATACTCATCATTCTTCTAGAGTTTTAGATGCTTTTCACTGAAACGTCAATCGTGTTTACCTCTGAATCGATGAGATTTCGTCCTCTACAGCTATGTGGTCAAAATTCAACCTACAATCGCAGTGTGAGCTTAGCAATTTGAGAACGAGAACCATTTCCATGGTTACGTCTGGGGCGAGCGGACCAGATGCTCCTTTTTGCTGAGTCTTAACTAATGAAGTGCTTACAATTTACAGCCCTAGTGGGGCAAGGCGCCTATTTGCCCCTTCTCATCAAGATCGAGGTTTGAAACAAAACTCTTTAATTGTAAACTTGCCAGACTGTACGATGATAACAATGTGTATGAAAAAAGTATCAGCAAGGTCTGGATAAGCCTTTTTTAAACTCAGACAACAGTGTATTTAGTCTATTTATATTGTCCACTGTATTTTGAAACATTGTGGTGGAGCAATGCCCCACTTGCCCCCTACACGAGCCGCTACTGATCTGGAAATCAAACAATTTTGATTAACTCATTTTTGCATAACCTTGGCTGGCCAAACATTAGTAATAGGCAGCCTCTGTTTTTTTGCATGGACAAAAGCGGCCATGTAAAACTGCATTATATTGACTGATAGTAACGTTAAATGCATATAAGGATATAACGACATAAATAGGGCGTTACTTTTACAGTTATTAGAAATGTCGAGAAGCCAGAAACGACTCCAGTGTATCGTTACCTAGAATCCATTTAAATAATAGAACCAGGCATGACAACAGAAATGTTGAAGAGCATGTTTATATAGATAGGTCAAGTAGCATGTATGTTGGAAAGATTACGAAAAGAACATTATAATGTGTGGTGTCATGACAATCCTCTGTAGTAAAGGTAGTCCAGATCTGAAAAGTCTGTCAGGTGATATCTGAGTCACTATGACTAGGGCTCTTGTAACACAATCCTGTGTGGTTGTTCTTGCTTTCCATTGAGATAATTCGTCAAGTACCCTTTTTTAGACTCTCTGCTAAAGAATACGGATACGTGGTTTGTGTTGCCGATACCAATGCAATTCAGAAGTTTGCGAAGGCACAGATATCGCTGACAGTAGAGCAATTTAATAGTCTAAAGACAGATTTACCAACAATGCCAGAGAAAAAACACCACATTCTACCCCCTGCAATAACGACAGCTACAACAGCTAAGAAAAGGCTGGGAAAACGCAAGGTATGTTGAACCTGAGCTCAACTGCATTTACCCTTAGGTGCAACAGTGTGTAACGTCCGTTGTGTTTCTTGCAACTTTTTTTCTACCAAACGCAAAGTAGTTTTTCTCCAGTTCTGCCATCTTTCCCCATTCAGTTCTCTCTATATACATCTGCGTCTACTCTGTGGACTCTTGCCATAGTCTTTCCTCTTTTGCCACAGCTGCAAGAAGCACTTCACGTCTGTTTGCCTAATTACAGTTGACATTTCTAATTTCTACACATTCCTCTACCTCAATCAGTTCTTTTCACCCCCCCATTTTTCCTCTTGATGTGGACTATACTTCGTTTGCAGCGCTACAAAGGTGACCAAATAAGTTCTTGATATCTCAGTCGAGTGGTTTCGTCTCATCCTGTGACCAGCTCACAAATACTGCACTCTAATGGATTACAGGCACAGCTAATAGATCGACAGCTGAGAGCAGGTTTCTTCCATGAAGTCTGATTTTCAAGACCAGTCCGAGCCTCTTTAAAAACACTTCCTTCACTTTGGTCTTCATTTCCTTGCATAAAATAAGGTCAAGTTTAAGCACTCCCAGATATTTATATTCTTCTGGATCTGGATCTCCTCACCATCAAGCAACACGATGCCGCTTACTTGTGATCGTATTCCTCGCTTGAAATCAGCAGCAGCGCAATTTTCAATGCAAAACCCCATCCTCACGTTCTCACTGCATTGTTGGACTATTTGTACCGAGGAATCAATTTAATTCTTACCTATGCTTAACAGTTTCAAATTGTTCATAAACAGCAAGTGATTGAGGTTTTACCTTTTCTTCTCCAATGCTATCTATCTTTGTTTCTCTTAGTACATGCTGTTCGTAACAAGGCAACTTCTTTGCATTTTAGGATATCACATGGAATTTCAATCTTTTTAATCCATTATCCAAAACCTTTAGTCAGACTGTCAGGGCCCCCAGTCACTACTGGCACTATCTGTTCGTTTCTGACTCTCCATAAGTTACCTATTTCTCATGGTACTTTGCCACATTTTCTTTTTCTTATTCCTTCTCTTATACTTTTGCAGGTACTGCAGTGGTTTGTTATCAGTTACCACAATGTCTGTACCGCCACTTCCCTAACCTCGATTATATTGTCACATTGTACATTGATGTTCAACAGAAGTTTGAAACTATCGTTTTCCAACTTCATGTCACGTATAACCCAAACACTCGTACGACTTTTCTCTAAGTTCGCATCCGTTTTCCTTCACAAATCCCAATGAAAGATCCCGGCAAAATTATCATACCTGCTATTGTATTCTTCTGAGAAGGTTTTTCTCACTGTCTCACTATGCGATGCACACTCTATCATCTTTTTCCACACATTTTGCAAAGTGGAACGTCAGTATTTTTGTCCATGTGGTGCTTGATATAGTTAGCCCTGATCGCCTATTCCTATGCTGCACACATTTTCTGATCTTTCTCTAGTTCGCTGCCCATACATCTCTTTTCTCTCCAATTTTGCTCAAGTTTGTCGGCATTCTGTTTTTGAAACTCATTAATGACAATAGTGCCTTCCGTGTTGACTGTTCCTGATACACTCACACCCTTCAAAAAGTTTCCATCGGAATTCAAAACGGAGTATGCTAAGCTATTTTCTTCTCAATCTACCAAGTGGTAATGTTACACTACTCACTATGCTATTGAACCCTTGACACTACAGCACCCCCCCCCCCCCCGCCATCTTCATGTGTAGCCCGTCCTAATGACTCTTTTGGTGCAACGCTTCATAAATAGTCATTTACCAGGCGTTATTCGAGCTCTTGTTATCTGTATCGTAATCCGGTAATGTATTAGTAAATGCAGCATATTCGAATACGTAGAATACAAAAGAACGAAACATTAATTAACCAAGGTTTGTATGTTTGATACATTAATCTCAGGATGTGAAATGCATTAAGTTACGAATCTATTTAAAGATGAAATACTCACATAAAATCGATTTATTACGAGAAGCGATAAATGATGACAGTGAAAAAAAGCAATGAGTTTCTAAGAAGATATTAGAATAATAGAGGGGTAGTTAAACTCAGCGCGAAAAATGGTTGTTATTTCCTAGATTTGCTTTCAATTTTTTTCAAATATCATCTCTGGCATCAACGCTTGGGCAGTTAGGGTGCCTAGGTATCTCGCTGGTATCCTAAATTAGACTCGGGAAGATTTGAAAAAGCTAGGTATTAAAGCTCGTAAGATCCTTGCCACAAATAGAATGCACCATTCACGAGCAAATGTTAGGTTATACCTAAAATGTAAGAAGGGAGGAAGAGATCTTTTGAATGTCGAGGAATCTGTTAGGGCTTATGAGAAAGGCCATCGTGAATACCTAGACAGCAGTAAAGAACAAATGCTCAAGACAGCTCAACGTGAAGGTATTCTAAAAACTAGAGGGTCCAAAGATGAATATCAAATAGAATTTATATGAAGATCGGATCTTAGAACTGAAGGGGAGAAACTCCATTGAAAGTTTTTAACAGTATCCAAGACGTAGCCGCTAAATGGTCGTGGGACTGGCTACGGATAGGATATGTAAAGAAAAGTACTGAGGCGCTCATAACTGCTGCACAGGTTTAAGTCCTACGCACGATCTGGATAAGAAGCAGTTGATGACGAGGACTGCCCTCCATTGTGCAGGCTATGCAATTCTGAAGACAAATTTGCCATACGCATCGTAAGCGGATGTGGTGTTCTATCGGTAGTGCTCAAATATCGACCCCATTGTGCTCTTAGTCTCCAAGGTGAGGGCCCTACCTGAGTCTTGAAGTGCTCTCTCCTGGCAGTGTTGTTAGAGGCACGAGTTGCAATGGGAAATATATCATTGTTTTTATTAACGATTGATAAGCCTTACTAATAATTACAGGCCAAGACGTTTCCTCCAAACGAAAATATATGGAGAAATCTACCTCCCAAGGTTCCAGTTACTACTATTATTTCGCTTGGGAATGACATATCCACCGGTCATCTACTAGACTTTTCTCTCTCCTCGGTGTCTTCGAGTGTTACATCTTGCCTTCCGGCTGTGGTTGCCTTCCTAAGCTTCTATTCAAAATCCCCCAGCACATTTAAGTTATCCCTTTTAAAGCCTTGCTTTCGGTTGAGTTGTTAGGATTTGACAAGTCTCCTGCAAATGGGTAGCCTAAACGGAGAATTCATATTATGTAGAGTATTATTATTGTTATTATTATTATTTATTATTCTTCAATGTAGACTTAGAGAAACTTGTGTACTGGTTTTAGATCCTGAGACCGAGAAAAGCTAGGCAATCAAAAGTCACTGGAGTACTGGAGTCAAGTACCTCCCCTGAGGATCCACGGCCAATAGCTAAGCGTCCGAAGAGATTGCCTCCCAAGCCAACGTGTAGCAGTCTTGTTGGCGGTGATAGTTTGACCCCGTCTGGAGATGATTCAGAGGCGCAGGTACCGGTTCCTGTGGATAAAACTATTTTTCGTGGTCTCGTATTTTTAGTAACAAAAGGTACGTGACAGATTCGTTCAAGTGGTTATTTATCGTGAATTAACATGACAATCGGTGTAATTTGTTTGCCAGCTATTGAGATGATAAACAGGCGTTTGCCTACGAAAAACATGATACTTGCTACCATGTGACGTTTTCGAGTCACCATGGCTTTATTCTTAAGATTGTAGAGGGTACTACTACACGTAAGCGATATAAAAATTGCGTACTGTCGACATTTGCATTTCGATGAGTTTCTTGAAAACGTTTGCGGGAGCTGAGTACTTATTTATGTTAAGGTATTGCTTTTTTTCGACTAAAATGCATTTCGTTGATCAGGCAATAAAATTATTGATGCATTTCGCAAGTGCTTAAACGTGCCCTCCCTCGTGATGCTTGTAAGTTGACGGTGACTTCTTTCTCTGCATCCCCGTTGATGGCCTAGATATCCTGCATCACACATTACGCTTTGTTAAGTTGCTATGCTATGCTTGACGTAACATTTTACACTTTGACTTTGTCACTAATTTTTTTCCTAATAAATTCCAGCAGTATAATTGTTTCAACTTTTATGCCAATGTCATTAAGGCGTTTATCTGTTTTGGCAGATAACTGATCTTTAAATGGTCGTTAATTGGTCGGTCATGTCACATGATTTGGTGCTCTGTCTGTTTCGGAGTCAAAAATTACCTGATAGCTGTGGCTGTCAGATGCTGTGGGTATTTGAGATAGGAAAACACGTCTGGATGGATGGGATGTATAAATTAGATGGTTGATTCATTGTGGGTCTTTCATCGCTATCTTTTTGAATTCTATTATGAATTATTGTGATGTAGAACATCTTTTAATAGTTGACACCTTATGTAAAACTTGTTGCAAATGCGAACCTTACGAATGGACAAACAGTCAATATTTCTGAGCCACCAGTACTGGGTTGATCTCTAGCTGGAGCGTAAAATATAAGAGATTTATCCCTTTTTTAGCTCCCCAGGTTGGTTTAGAGGCAGTTTTGTCAAACCAGGGGGAATTCAATGTGGCAGATAAGGACCCAAATCTGTTGATAGTTGATAGTTGATAGCTATAGACTATCAATTCCTAGGTCGCCCTAAAGTGGGTAAAAGTAGTTATCTTACGCAATTAAAATCACAAGGAGACATTCTGTAGAGTGGAATTCGTCAGTCCTTATTGCTGGAGAAATTTTATTTCATGGCCCATAAGCATATTATCAGAGTAGACAACTCTGGAACGAGATGGAAAAAGCGGTACACAAAGATCATGAGATAGCAAAGCAGTGCAGAACACAACTTAAAAACTTCCACTGGAAAACAAAAACATGACGAAAGAGGAAGATAGTGTTACATAACATAAAATCAAGGAAACTACACATGACTTAAAAATACGTTAACGTCCGTAATATATACGACACACTTTGAGATCTATGGCACCGTACCTTAGACGGTCAGAACACATCAATCACAAAAATCCCCCTGATAAATAATATTCCCATCGTAAAGCTGCCATCCAGGAGCAGCAGATGCTAAAAGACTCATTAGAAACGATGCTTTGTAATGTCCACTGACGTTGGAATTAAATTCGAGTTTGAGTCTCTGCTGTAATCTAATTGATATCGTTAACGGTTTAAGCCCAATATCACAACCCAAAATCTTTAAGTAAAAGTGGTCATTCAGTCGTACTAAAAGTGAATTTATGTCATTTCTCATTCTCTCCCATTTTAATGAAAGAGCCTTCTCACGACATTTAAGACACCCAATAAGAACATAGTATATTTAAATGTATGAAAACCTTGGTTTAGTTACTTGGGTGAAATGTTGAAATTGGAATGAACTCTCCATATCCAGCACAAAAAACCTCAAAGTAAAAAAAAAAATAAAAAAATGTGCATTATAGTTGCGCCACAAAATCGTTTCTTGAGGCCTGGACCCTCATTCTTCCATATATAGAGCCAGAGAAATCGGATATTTATCGAAAGCCCGCCCAGTAATTTCACGTTCTTTTTAGCGAATGAGCTTCGGCTTGTCTTTTGCAGGCGTGAAAAGTAAAGAGGAAAAGGCCATGGAAGTAGAGACAAGTAGCAGTGCAGAGGATATGACACGACTGGTTCGTTTTAATCGTTCTCTTATCAAACAGCGACTGCAGGAAGGAGGGGGCCTTGTCTTTGATTCGATAACACCTGAAATGGAAATCGATCGAAGAAACGCTTTCCTCGTAGCGGACAAATGCCAAACTACAGAAAAGGTAAGGTTCACTTTATCCGGGATTCGTCTTAAACATACAAAATTTTGAATATTCAATCTTTGGTTTCAACGAAATTGAATTGTTATTTGCCCCAAAATGTGGTAGTTGTTTGAACTAGAGATTAAGAGAGAAAGGTTTAATAAAGTAATGGTCATCATAACAGGAGTTGAATCCCAAACACCTGCTATAAACAGATATGGCTCTACCAAATGGAAACGTTATATGTTTGTGTAGGTGTCACGTAAGCCAAAATCGTCCACAGGTGGAAGTTTCATCCAGTTCTACACTATTTTGAAGCACAGCACAAAAATGTCGACTTCATAGGAGCAGCAATTCAACGGAATCGATTATTCGAGAGCCTGATGTTAGTTATAGGGAGGAATCCGTTAGTAAGGCTATTCATAATCGTATTTCAGTGACTCTTTTGTGAGTGATTTTCCATTGAGGTCACAATAAAAAGAAACATAAAGCTGTTCATGTAACCTTTTATGATGTCAGTCATCCACCATCAGAACACTGGCAAAGTTCGCGCGTCTTGTCAAATGTAGGCCTACTATATCTACCATTTGAGGGCGTGATGAGTAAGTATCCATTGTAAGCAAGTAACAATGAAAGGAACCTGTGTAATTTGTGTTTTAGTAAAAGTTGAATCTAAGCGCCTGTCTGGTCACTGTTGACTAGAGAATAGGTAAGGCAAGGGGAGGTAATTGCCATTGTCAGCTGCGATAGCGTACTGTTACTACTGCTACTGCATATGTGCGCAGGATTGTCACTAACCCCATGGTCTTTTTGATGAGACCAAGACATTGTCTTCCATGTCCTCAGTTTCAGCTTCATTCGGGACCATCCCCGAGTTTTTCGTGAGTTAGTCCTTTCACCGTTTGCTCATTGCCAATAATTTCATTCACTTGTTACAGTATCTCTTTGCACTTGCATTTGGAATGGTATGCCTCAGTTATACCTGGGTGATTGATTCATGTATGCACAATCAGCGCAAAGATTACAGAAACTATGTTCTCGCTGCTGGCAAAGACAGGATCACAGGGACAATTGTGGAAATGTGTTATCGTGGCAAACCACTGCAAAATGTCAGAGTAAGTGAACTTTGTAAGCGTGGTATATTTTACATTGCTTTCATTGCTCGATTTCAAGCAATAGTTATAGATTGTGTATATTAGACGATGGCAGCAACAGATATTTATTAAACATTTGCATAAAACTGGTACAATGAATGTTAATGCATATGCTGAATAGCTATTGTAGTTTGTCCAACAGGAATTAATACAGATTGCAAAGTTTTTGTACAACCGACAGCCCCCCCCCCCCCACACACACACCCTAAATTCTACGAATTCGCTCATATGATTTGGAAACCGGAACCTTAACACATATATGATTTACTAATTCATGAAAGTCACAGTATCAAAATTCGATTCCTACATCTTGAGAACCTCTGCGTGTGTGGAGTGGCAATGTTGGATATTTTTGACGTGTATACTTCCCAAATGCAATCCGAGTTGCCAAATAGTGCTGGTAAGAAATGCATTTTGCATTTCGATAACATGGAAGTCATGGAGAATCTAATCTCGGGTAGTTGAAAATTATTTTGGGCTTTGTGAACTTATTCAGCTGGGTCGTAGTCATTTCTAGGTGTTTGAACATTGTTGCTATCTCCATGCTGATGACTGATTCATGTGTGGATGTCATGCGCATTCTTTGTTCCACAAAATATGTTGAATTCGAAAGTGTATTTTACCGTTAATTTATAAATGAGACGTAGTGACTTAAAGTCAAGCCGAGAATCTGTTATCAAGACTTTTAAATCCTCACCTTTGTAAAGGGGCCATTATTGAGTCATAGTTTGATGTTATCCGTACCACCTTCTACTTCAGAGGTGTATTTGTAATTATTCTAGATAGACGTGAATGTAATTTTTTCTCCTTAAAATTTTAATAAACATATTTTATAGGATGATATTTTTTAAAAATAAATTTATTGATATGGTATCCGAATTTTGTTTTGAATATAGTTTTTGTTTTGTTTATGGGAAGCATGTGCCTTCTTACGTTCTCAACATCAACATTTTTTCAAATGTTCTTACGCTGTGTCTCCATGTGTAACCCCGATAACTGATCCTGCCTACACTACACGGAGTTCACATAAACATAGGTACTATCACCAAACCTAGGTCCGAGGGCCATAAAACTATTTTTAAATGTTATTGGAATATTGATTGCGGAGTACGTTTTCTCCGTTTTGTGTATCCAAGAGCTTTTACTTTTCGAATTTTAACAGCCGTAAGCTAGAATCGATAACGTGAACGTTCGGGGAATTTGGAGGTAGCTGCTGTTACGACGGGAATCAGTTCACAGAATAAGGGTAGGAAGAGGGTAGAATTTCAAATGTCGGTATGAGTAGATAGCATGACTTATGTCTACGTGTTTACTATGATCTCAGTCATGTTGTTTTAGAACTTCAGCAGAAGATGAAATTACATCTTATGGCAATCCCAAATTTATAAATAACCCTTCTAAGACATTAAACTCATGTTTCTTACCTTGCAGGTCCACGTGCACGATGAAAGCTCGCATTTGGCCACGTGGTATAACATTCTGAAAGCAGCTGGTGCTGAAGTGGTTACTAGGCTCCCTGCTAATGTTGCGCGTATGCTGGAGGCAGACAGTCAAATTCCGGATGTTTGTGACATAATAATGGTGTTGACTGATAGGGAGCCTCGATCTTTGGCACATAAAGCGGAGCTTTTGAACATTCCTATGGTAACTGAGAATTGGCTCATTCAGTGCTTAATTAAAAACAAGCCTGTATCACCTTCAGAGCTTGAGAAATTACGATACAGCCGTAAAAGCAAATGATTTGAATTTTATGTATTAATGAAAAGAGAGGGACCGTGTCTCCTCGAATAAGCGTCTCCTTTAGTACCCCCTGGAAGTGCCCAGGTAGTAGAGCTTCATAGCAAATAGTTGGCCGTTTTACCCACTCTCACCCGCCATCGGCTCACCTTTACTCGCCATCCTTTACTTTCTTGTAGGAGGGATTAAACGAAAACCCTTTTGCTATGTCCGCCGTGAGAAATATTAGAATCTTATATATTAGAATTCGAACAAAGCATAGGGCTCAATACTCAAATTCGTGACCCGTCAATCATATAATCCCCTTGCTACTGCAGAATTATGTTATGATCCAGTTTCAGGAATAAGCATCTACCACCGGTTATTCTTATTGCTTCACTCTCGTCTATGGTGTAGTTGAATTATGGTCTCTCTTTGAATCTTGTAACCTCGATTCAATTTGCATACCATCGATAAAGGACCATGGCCACGTCTTTCCACTTGCCATTTCCCATTTTGAACGAAATTTAACCATGCCGCTGGGATGCTTATTCGAGTGTGTATGGTATGGTATTTTTATTTAAAAGAAATTTGATGCAAAGTGCTCTTAATGGCAAGTCTAGCCTTTTAAAATAAATTAGTATATCGTTTAGTTATATTTATCTGGATTTTCTAACCGAAATTTGAACTTGTATCTAACATGCCTATGGTATATTTATTGAAAATACTTTCTTATGCAAAGTGCTCCTAATGGCCAGTCGAGCCTTTTAAAACAATATAGCATATCTTATAGTGATGTTATGAAACAATACCCACTTGAAAACCTTAACAAATATCTTAAAACTTTATCTAGACTCTTTTTCTAGAGCATTTTAATTGTTGCTCCAATTAAGTATTATGATTCCGACACCGAACTTATTTTTCCTAATTCAACAAGATTCTGCAAGAGAAATGTGAATGGTTTATTACAGATGTTGTTGAGGAGATATTGAATAACGTACGAGGTTTATGGTGAATTATGAACGTCTTATATTTAATAAAGTAAAATTTGTGGAAAGGTAGTTTGTCTGTTTTTGTGCTCTCAGGACATAGGTCAAAGTTGAAATAACTGCTATTATTAATATTTCTTTTTATAAATCGCGTCCAGGGTTCGAAATTAGAGTTCAAAAACGGTTTGTTACTTTTGTAGATAGTGAAAAGCAACAGCAGCTGGGCTTTAGCTGTGAGTGCCCTGTGCAAGCTTTCCTCATTTTTGAAGTTTAAAAGGCCCAAAGTGGCTCTGGGAAGTTTAACTGTGGTTGGCGTTGAGTGCCTTTTCCCAGTGAGACAACGGGTCTCGTCATTTTTAAATCTTCACATCTCTAATTTTGGTTCACGAAACGGTCTTGTGAAAACTAGCATTGAATCGCGATGTTTCAAAAACTTTTCGCGAATCGCGGGGCGTTATTTCGAACCCTGGCGTCTTTTCTCCAATGAGGTTGTAGACAAGGATCAACTACGTATCACGAGACTGGAACACAAATTTAGGATGTTACTAATTATCAAGACCTCATACACCTTATTTATTCGAATGAGACTCAGGGTTACTGAAAGATAGACACTGTAGAGGAAGGGGGGAATGGACTGTAAGAAAAAAATCGGACTTTTTGTATTCAGCCTCAACCATATTAGATATTTTATCATGGTAATGCCCACTTTGGCTGTGATTGTTTGATTAGAAGAATTTTTACCTCCGTTTAACTATGCAGATAAGGTAGATATGTCTTAGTAGGTTTTATGATTTTATACCTTTTTGGTCGCCTATGATAACGTCAACGAGGGCTTGTATGAGATACACGTATCTTCTCAAGTATGTGTTAATGAGCTGGTTTCAAGAAATGCCTTTGTTGTCAGCAGCGTTGTACAAATATAAAAATATGCGAGAAAGAACATACGTCATTTGTTTGTAATGTTAATATAACTAGAGTTTAAGCAAGGATATCCTATCACTGACAGTCGACCCATGATGTTTACCATATGTATACCGTAAATTACTGATTAAAAGCCCGGGACTCCAATAAGCGCCCAGTTTGGGAAATATATTTCTCGCAAGCGCCTAGTTCGAATAAGCGCACAAGCCTGAATAAGCTCCCAGTTCAGATAAGCACACAAGTCTGAATAAGCTCCCAGTTCGAATAGGCGCACAAGTCTGAATAAGCTCCCAGTTCAAATAAGCGCACAAGTCTGAATAAGCTCCCAGTTCAAATAAGCGCACAAGTCTGAATAAGCTCCCAGTTCGGATAAGCCCACAAGTCTGAATAAGCTCCCAGTATATATTGGATAGGTGAAAAAGAAGCCTTTTCAATTTTCTTTGACCTTCGACCTCAAAAACGTTATGTTTCAATCTATTTTATAGAAAGATGTTTTGTATTTAGGTATCTGTTTTCCCGTTTCTTAATAACCGCCCAGGTCCCGAATTAGCACCCAGTCCGAATAAGCGCCCACCCTTAAGCTTTTGTTTTTAGATAAGCCCTCAGGGCGCTTAATCGGTAATATACAATATGTAAATCTATAACTTTGCAAGTTTTTTAGCGCATTCACATTGTACAAATTAGTGAGTACGAATTCAATGGGCTGTGTAGCGAGAATCGATTGATAGCAGTCGTGGTACTGGTTACGTACTAGTTGTGAATATAGCCTACGCTTTTCTGGACCTAACATGCGTGTGATGAGTTGTGCGAACGTTCATCAATGTAACATGTTTCCACTGTGTGGATGTAGAGTTTTCTGCCTTTCGCCGTTGGTTATGGGCTACTATAGCACATGTTTTGATGATTCTTGTTATGCTGTGGGCCCGTATAATATAGATCATCGAGCTACAGGGAATTTCCTACAGCTCAGAGCAATACCCCACGCCTGCAGAGAATCAAGTATTGATAAAGATTTCCCCGAAAAAAATTCCCTGCAGCTGAGGGTAAAAATGCTCCCTTTAGCCAGCTGGTGCGAAATGCTTTCGCCATAGCTTCATGTGCCACACTTTTGTAGCTCCCGTGGACACGTGCTTTGTGCGCGTTTCTTAAACCGTTGTTTTTTAACGAGAAGGAATTCTAGTATTGACATGTTCATGAGCATTGAAATAATTGAACAATAGTGGAAGATGTACAGAAGCCTATACAAGCCGCTCTATCAGTAAATTTATTTTGAATTACGCTTTTGGTTTCGTTGTAGCCGGAGTTTGAATATTTATATTTTTGATTTGCTTTATCATTGCTTAGAAAAGGCTGTCAGAGACGTGGAACAAACGTTAAGATGAAAATAATGGTCGGCGTCAGAAGCTTTATATCTAATGACATCCAAACTGGAATCGCCGATGAGTTCTGTCTCACCCAGCCGCTATGTCTCCTATAGTTGATTTCTCAGCCCCAGCACTATCTGATAGACTTAGCAATTTTGTGACATTTCCTTTTTGCAAGGTAGAGTGAAATGAAATTAAGCATGGACTCCTCAATTTGGGTAAATATGACATTTTAAATGTTAGTTTTGGACTTGTGACAAGACTTATTTTCAATATGCAACGCGAGTTGTAGATGATGACATAGTTTTAAGCGTAGCCCCTATTTCGGAAACTTTTATGAATTTAGCACCATTATCTCAAAAAGGTAAAATTTATGAGTGTTATAGAGTCTTCATGGGTCAAAATTGAATCGGAAAAGACTCGACTTCCGTTTAAGGAGCCTTATTACTGAAATTTGATGAAATGTTCTCAATGACTGGATCATGAGCGATAGCCAGAGACGCGGTTCGATGCACTCTCATCAGTCTGCTTCCGTGCAAAGAACGATTACGTCAGACTTGCCAGGAATAATCAAGGTATTAGCTCTGAATTCTTGGTATAATATCTTGAATTTATATAAACCAAAATCCGGTTTGTCTTTCTCTGCCCAAACAAAATTGATGAGGAACCATGTATATTCCACAGAATCTACAATGTCAAAATCTACTTCAGGGTCCGACGCTAGTGCAGAATTGATCTGCTCAATTGATCTGCTCACAAAAGCTTCAAAGGTTTGCTTCCTATCCCTCTTCTTAGATACCCATACTGTGGCAAAAAATTCAACTGGGCGTTTTCTCATTTCTCTGGAGAAATCCCCGTCCAAGTGCGTGCTCTGAGTAGCAAAGACTTATTTTGCAGTGTGACTAGTTAAAGCTATCCCTAAAATCCACCTTTAAGCCAAATCTTCGCTGCCCCAAATTGTTTTTCAGTGGTCGTTGAATTAACCAATTGCCAAAGCATGACAAGTCAGATATCTGACTCTTGTTTGAAGGTGATCTCGGGATAGCAAAAATACATATTTACATCGAGACAAATTTGGCTAGAGCTACTCCTCTTAGGATTTCTTTGTCATTTCTTGACCTCCCGTTTAAAGTAATTTAGCTTTTCAGATCGTTATGTCGATAGTTTGCTTCCGAGTCGCTTCGTGAATATTGAGTGAACAAACTTTTAACGTCTCAATGCTAGTCATGTAAACAAAGAACAACTAAATACAATTTAGAAGAGACACTAGTGAAAAGTGAAAATGTCACCACCGGGATTCGAACCCGAGACTCACGCAATGGTTCCCGGGTTCGAATCCG
>JAAAKL020000772.1:0-36752 GCA_010016065.2 Carybdea cf. marsupialis auct. non (Linnaeus, 1758)
TACTACTACTACTACTACTACTACTACTACTACTACTACTACTACTACTACTACTACTACTACTACTACCGCTACTACTACTACTACTACTACTACTACTACTACTACTACTATTACTACCACAATAATCTCCATTACAACTATTACTACTACTACTACTATTACTACCACAATAATCTCCATTACAACTATTACTACTATTACTACTATTACTACTATTACTACTATTACTGTTACTACTATTACTACTACTAACACTACTAGTTTTCTACTGCTACTGCTGCTGGTTCGACTACCACTAGTACTGTCATTATCAATACTTATTTTAGTTTTTAATGCTTCTGTTATTGTTTGTCGTACTGCTGCGTTTATCAATGATCCTGTCAATTCTTCTAATACTACTACCACAATTATTTTTACTACAATTACTGTCAGAACTTACACTGTTGCTATTTTATTTCCAGTACTAAGACAAGTAGTGAATAGCTGGAGAGACTGACTTTGTGTTAGCTAAGAACCAAGAGTTCGAATAAAATTTACCTCAAACTAATCATTGTTTTATTCATAGGTACTTATGAAAATGGATATTTTTAAACTTTGACTTCAAATTAGTTTGATAATGAGATGACTAAATATGCGAATCGATCGCTATCAAATTCTTCTAGATAAATCAGAATTGTAGGCTTTTCAGCGAAGGCAAACAGTAAAAGCAACACTGTAATTTTATTCCAAAGTACAGTTCTTGGATGTATCGCGTTCTTCTCGTAAAAATTACCGAAGCTTTCCGATTACGAGTTGAGAAATGCCCCTGGTGCATACACTACACATATCAAAACCTGGCACTAGATGATAGTTTACCTCCTTTCGCCCGATGAGTGACGTGCTTGCGGCACTTGAGCCACCACAGGTATAAAACTGCATTTCAAAAACCGCATGCAAAAAATAGAAAGGAGATGCCAATCACTTCCTTTGTGGTCAAGCCAACAATACATCAATATCCGCAAACTAGAAAAGGAATGAGCTGTAGGCATGTCGTTTTACCCGTGCTTTGATGAGATACAACCGCAGTCTTCCCATCTGGTTTGTAAATTGACAGCAGCGAATGCATCTAGTTGACAGTAGCACTATCACAACAACACAAGGTAAACGAGTCGAAGTTGATAGTCACATCGAGTAAACGTGGTTGACTTGAAAAGATTTGATCTCCCGTCATGCATTGGGAGCATACACCAATAACTCCTTGTGTGCTTGCAAGATCTTATCTACCGATAAAACATCTCCTGGTCATAGCATTATGATTGATAATAAAATATTTAAAGCACTTCTAGGCTAAATAAAAAGCCAATATTTGTAAATAGACTGTATCAATCCTAAAGGGAGCAACATATGTAAGATTATTTTAGCAAATCAACAGTGCAGATGTATAAAGATTACAGTTTTAGACATATTTGTACCAAGAAAGGCGAAAACAATTTATTATTAAAAGCCATACTTGAGAAAGAGTTACACAATGAGCAAATGTGTGCTCCTATATCTAAAAATCAGCCACAGGTAGGTAAGATTATTAGTATTTTCGTTTTACTCATCTGAAAGATTTTATATGATGTGCCCTCTACCCTGGAAACAGAAAAAATAGAAAAAAGTTTATTCAACCTTTAGTCTCGTTTTGATTTTGTTCAACCTTCTCTCCAGACAATTGCTGCAATTGTATCATAATTATCTCATTATATACCTTCTTATTTGTGTAATAACATATAGCAGATATTATAGAAGTGTTAATATCCGAGAAACGTAAATATTCTAAAACAACAACATCTTAGCATAACTTGGTTCATGCCCACCTAAAATCTAAGCATATTCAAAGAATAACTGTAGCCTTGTCAATCCAATATCTGAATTTGAAAAGATACTAGAGAAAAGTGAAAGTGTCGCCACCGGGATATCGGATCACATTTCTCTCTTATCTTCTAGTATCTTTTCAAGCTCAATTTTTTCAAATCCTCTCTTCTCTTTATAATCTGACTTGTTATACAGCACATCACACATAAGATAAACTCTTGTTGCGAAACAAGCAACCGCCAATAGCTTATAAGCTTTCATTTACCCTGAGATCGTGTTTGGTCATGTTGTACAAAATGGCGTATTTACGGAGGGGCACTGGGCACTTAGCATCCGTAAGGCTCGAACCAACATATCTTTAAATAAATATTCTAACACTTGTCGACTCAGTTGATGCCATTGATGGTAGATGTTTATCATGTCTGTAGTCGTAGTCTTTACACTACATAGACTACGACTCAAGACATGATAAACATCTACCGTCAATATCTTTCAGTGCTTATTAGTTTCTGCAAGGACATTTTTCCATTCAGCAACTTGCCGTCTTCCAAACAAAATCTATTAGAGACACCTCTTGCCTTGTAATGTACATAGTTCATAAATGATGTCATCATCCAGGGTCGTCCCCCACCCCCGAAAATATTTTGGACGCCCCACTTTTTGTACATCAGCATATTTCCCTTCTGAAATGGGGCGTATCCTGACCACAGTAAACCTCAGATAAAATTTCCTGTATGCTTGTTTAAAAAGCTGTAAAAGGGAACCTAAGGCAGTAACTAAAGTAATAAACATTGACCCCGATGAATATTCGTATTGATAATAGGCTTTCGCAATCGGTTGTGCAGTGGAAATTATCTGGAACAATGCAGTTTTCAAATAATATTATAGCCTCAAAACACTGCCGATAATCGGTCACAGTAAATTAGAAAAGGGCCCCTTACAATCATTTCCCTAGGGATTTGCTAATGACCCCTGTTTAATAAAGCCTGTGACATGTGTTCTTTTGTTAGACTCACTTTCTGTAATAGCACGACAGGCCAATAAACACTGGTTTTTCTAGGCACGGGACCAACCATTAAATGTATTCGTAAGCAGAGCGGATTAGGTCAAACTGTGCCTTGGAAGAAACAAGCGCTGTGTCAGTAAAGGCTCTCAAAGTTGAAATGCTGGGACCGTTCCAACGGTTACAACATTATATATATATATATTGTGTAGACAATACAACGATCAGACCTGAAATCAAATCTTATATTTCCTTAATTTATCTTAATTTTTCAGAGATGTAACAACGGATATGTCAAGCGGCATATGAATCTGTTTATAAAAACAATCAAAGAGGATTCCAAGTGCTTAATAAATGAGACATTACGATATTCTTATCTTTTTTACAGCATGTATACCTTTTATCGGGGCCCCTGAAGCTTATATTGCTCCCTAAAAGATTCGAGGAATAACATTTTGGACACATAGGCCTACTTGCACAAGATCTTTACTTGTAGGCTATTTTGCGTATATCTGCACATGTTAGTGGTACTACAAAACTTAAAGATTTCATGCAGAAAGTAGATATATTTGATCGAAAAGCTTTTCACTGATTCTCTTCAGTCGATCTACATCGGTGATGAAATAACATAAACAGAATCTATTCATACAAAGATGGAGGTCGAAAAGTTACAAAAGACAGATTTATTGACTGTTTAACTAAATTCTAAATTGCACCCTACTACTGACCCAGATTCAAATGGCGTTCTTTTCCTGCCATGCAAACAACTTCTAGCGATTCAACCGATTAGATTACTCCCTCACTTATTTCTATCTCAAAATAAATATGGCTTCTCCCTACTGCAGTTCTTAAAGCGAAGTGAACCTGGTTATGACGTCTTGATCTGAGTCATTTTGATTAGTTCTGGGAAGCTACAGTGGTTTTACGGGAGTTTATATCCAGGCTACGTGTAATGGATAACTATTATGTATAACATACGGAACTAGTTGCTGATGTGCTACATGATGCTGTCTACTTTATAGCTTCTTGTGTCATCAGACTTAAATGTTTAACTGAGAGAACAAAGTAGTCCAAACAAGTGATCTCGATGATTAACCGCAATTAATTGATCGGTTGAGAGGAGGCTAAAGATAAACTGTCAGAAACGTTACAGAAGTTAAGTAAAGCAGCATTTGGGTGCACGCGAAAAGTCTTCATCCTCTACGCTGCTATGTTCTCGAATGCATTGAAATCACAATTACTGTCCGTTGAACAGCTTTCAAAGCCATTAGACAGGCTTCTGGCCAACCATGGAGCCCTTGGAGAGGAACACGGTGAATAACTAGAGGCTAAAATCAATTTAGGTGTAAATCTTCGAGGAGGAATGAATTATCTAGAACACAGCTTCGCAAAGCTACTATAGTGGATTAAACCTAAACTAAATGGTATATAGGAAGTGAGATGATAAATATGTAAACATAACTCGAAGGGATGCATAGACCTCTCGCATTATTCGCACTGATTATGAGTTATAACAATCTGCAAAATGTAACAGCTCTTTGCAGTAAAATTGCTCTCGATTAAAATTTTGTGGATTCTACTCTGTCGTCTTCACACAGACTGCATCTACCTTGTCTTATGTTAAACATGGTGAACGCATTTCATGTGGAATCAAGTCCGTTCAGTCGCTCTCTGTGATGAGCTGCCACGAGACCAAAACAGATTCTGTGAACCATATTCAACTTGGTCAATACGTCTTTCCGAGCAGACAAATTGGCCAACAAATTGCTCTGTGATATTAGTAATGCTTGGTCAAGAATGGAGTCTTAGACGCCATAATCCGGCGAATGGAAAGGCACCACAAATCTCATCAAGTACTTTAAGTCAAATTATTCCATCCTGTAAAGAGAAATCGTCTTTATTATGTCTCTTTTTGATCGGACGGACAATACACCTTTTTCTACACGACTGCTATTAGAAGATGTACCCCTAGTGAGAAAATCCTCCTAAACGGATTCTAGGAAGTAGGCAGAACAATCTGAGAGCCCAAGAGCGTTTCATTACGTTGTAAAAGGTGTCTCATGCAAGATAAATATCTTATACTCATTAAACAGCAAACACGGACTAACTTTATTGGGAGCTTATTCTATTTACTGACAATGAAGTTTATTTTCCTGGATTTTGTTGACAAATCTATCTATGAAGGTCTTTTAAAGATTGCTTTGCGGTAAGAAGTGGATTTACTAATAGATTTATTCCCTCGAATTTTTAGCCTAACGCTTGCAAACAAAACCGTTCGACCTGAACGAGTTCGAACGCTAGACGCAAATATAGCAAACTTAGTGAAAGTCATGGTACGCTGACATAATACTACTGATTGTACGAAGAAACGACATTGGAAATCAGAACACGAGCTGGTGTGGTGTGTGGCATTACCAAATGAGCTTTGGCCTTCTGATGGATAAAGTCTCGTCTGTCTTGTCACCATTACAATCCCGATTCTCTATCACTAATTATCTATTTAGCTAAACTCAATGTTAAGATCAGTCACTCGTGTTGTATCAGCCAATCAAAACCCAATTAAAAGTATAGAGATCTGGAGAGGCGTCTTTAAGAAGAAGTCCGGGAAATTGCTACTCTCGGGTGCCTAATAAACGTCCCCCCCTGCTTATTAATTTTCACCTTTTTTCCACCCAAGGACACCCCTTATTAGGACACCCTTATTAGTTTATTAATTTTTGACAAAATAATTCGAACCTAGAAGAAAACGTTCCTTACTCTATACTCGAATTATGTTGTTTGAATCTGTATATTTTCTTACGTTCTTTTCTTTGTTTCTTTGTTTCCTTTTATTGGCTTAATCTGTTTCGAACGCAAGACATTTTCTGTATATTTTAAAATACCAAACCTCCCTTTTATTTTCACCCCCGATTATTAGAAATCTGAGAATTTTCCAACCCACCATATAGTTTGACCCCACCATTTATTAGGCACCTAGAGTACAAAATTAAGGGTATTACCGCTGCGGGAATTAGAAACAGCGCCCATACTATCTTGCATGTTGCTATACTAGCAGAGGCGTATAGCCCCAACGACATCCTATGTTTCTCTAGTTACCACAGCATTTCCTAGTCTTCTACATAAATTGTTATCTTTCCCTTATTTGCCTTCTTCTAAGGAATCCGTGATATAATAGCAGCCATCTTTGCTTGACATGTCGTAAAATCTGACGCTGTCGTTTCTGACGTCCATACAGACGTCAACAACAGTAAAAATTAAAAAAAGTGAGGTATTAAACCTTACCCGTAATTCCCCTTCAGTTATATAATCAGGTAGGAGTGATTGAGGTACCGAAAGGAAAAAGGACGGTAAGATCATAGTTTACTAAGAATCGACTATGATTTCTTTATTCTTATAGCCTGTTTCGCGTGCCATTTTACAAGGTTGAACATGTTTGGTAAAATCATTAGAGGAGTTGCTGATTTTGCACATATCAGAATCCAGAAATTAACACATTTTTTATTTAGGAATTCCCAAATTATCAGACAGGTTAACCGTTACCCTACTAACATAGGTCATTAACTTATGTAATTAACCGTAAAAGACAAGTCATAGTTTTTGGTTGAGCAAGCTTATACGAAAATAAGCTTGTTCAATCCAAAACTATGAATCTTTTCCGTTCAATTCTTGGATTTTGTACCACAAACAACTTATTTATGTAACCAACTTTTAATCCAAGGTCCAACTTAAATAATTACCCCTGTAAGTTCATCGGTAGATTGTTAACAGGGAGCTTCACCCAGAATGACGACCTGAAATGCATGTGCTTATCTCACATTTCGCATATCAACACTAGTTTCTGGCAATGTTCTCATCCTTTTCATGACACGTATTCCGCTAGAAAAGAACCTTATTTGAAATTCTGCCTCTTGCTTCATAACGATTTGACATTTCGGTATAAGGTATAAAAGCCGGTTAGTGTATTTTATTTTGCACTGTCGACTGTATCAAAGTCGTCGTAAAAGTGCACTAACTCGTCTAGTCTCTTTGAGCAGAAAAATGAAGACGCATTTATTTTGATACAGAGAATATTTCCCTGATGTCGAGAGTAACATTTACGAAGAGCATTATCCAGAGGAGGGAAACATCTACGTGAATATGGTATGTTTTTGTTTTAAATTGAGTGGAGGACATTGTTTTCATCCAGTTGTCAACACCAAAAAGAATTTGTACATAAGCCTTGGAGGTTTAACTTTAATAATATCCTTGCTCAAAGCATTGCCTGGCAATGAGGACAAGTTCTTTCAAACGATAAAAATTGTGTAAAAACACGTTTAAACATTTCCAGTCTTTCAATATAAAACGAATAGAAAACAAGAATAATAGAATAGTAAACAACATAGTCCATACCTTCGCACATAATAGATTCTCTCTTTCAACAGACAAAACAAAACTTTTTCAAAAGGAATCACACTAGTAGTGCCGACGACAATTCACTGCGCACAGGCCTAACATGTGAATCTCTAACAAAAAACATTTATATATTTCTGATGTTTGAATGTAAAGAAAAGGGCAAACAGGGAATATAAGAATGGTAAAGGTGAGAGCACATACCTTGCATTGTGTTTGATCTTCTTGTATAAGCAGACAAAACAGTACCTTTTCCAAAACATTCACAGCAGTGGTTCCACAGTACTTCTCACTACTTCTTTATCTAATTGAAATGGTAATACATAGCAATTGCAACTAAACAACATTGTCACTTCCCGAAAGTTCTAGTCTATGTAGACAACTTGAAATCGCAATCTTGCCCTCCATTGATGTCAATAAACTAAAACAACGAATCTTGGCAACACGTGGTCTAGTACGAGGCTGTACTTGTCATCACTTAGAGACTGTTACAAGATGAATAAAACGGAAAGGACCCAAAACGACTAAGTCTTGCCTGATACAGGTCCGGATCAAAGCGATACAAAGACTGACGTTAAAATATAATCGATATAAAACAAGAATCAGTCTAGACCGGCACAGGAACACTTTAATGTATTTTTTACTGATAAACTTATATTTCGGCTAGTCAAGCTAGCCTTCTTCAGAGTTGTTACAAGAGTCTAGTGGTAGAATTGACTTTTGTCCAAATGTTGCCTTGACTATTTAATAGTCAAAAATAAAAAGATATGGACTGTTCTACTAGCCAAGACGTGCTAGTAATATTAAACTAAATGTTATTGAAATATTCACAAAATTACAAACTAATTTACCGATAATTTCTCATAGTCAGATGGTGGGAATACAATAGGACTGATTTATGTATGAACGATATAGTATGTGGCACTTTGTTAACCCGTTCAGCTTCATTATCATTAGTTTGAACTATGATCAGGAGGTCAGGCAAATGCTTTATCTAAATTTTATACCATAGAAGTATTTTGTCAGATTTTATTGGGCGTTGGCTACAATAAAAAGAAGGATGATAGGCCTAGTAAATATTTTGACAGGTTCACTTGTTCAGAATGATGGTCTTCTGTTATCAAAAAAGAACCTGTTAAAGTCAAATAGAAAAAATAACATGTTAAGACTTTCACTTATATTAGAAGTGTATAAAACATCAAAGCCAAACCGGACATAATTTCATTTGGCCCAATGTCCGTTCCGGGATTTGAACCCTGGCTTTCAACTTATGAGGCTCAGGCTTCAAACCCCGAAGGGGTCATTGGTGATGTCAAGAAGGGCATCAGGTCTTAAAGTGTTCTGTGTTCCGTTTACAAGTCCTATGCACATGGTTACCGCCCTAGCCCCTGTAAAAGGGCAGTGCAAGGCGTTAAAAACCTCGACATCATCACGTAAATTTTATACTATTTAGGTATAGATCATGAAACTCATAACCCTACTGCCCTAACATCTAAGTCGGATTTGCGTTTGATAAACATCAATGAAATAAGCAAACTGAAATTGAATGTTGTTACTGATTACTGATCCTTAAAAACTGATGGTAACTGTTATTTTAAATTGATATAGAACATCTGTTACGCTAACTTTTGTAAGTTTCTTTAATACCCGAATGCGTTGGAACCTAATCTAACCTTTTTCCATTTACGTTTTAACTTTTTGAATGTTAATCGGTCCGCTTGCTATCTTCCAAAGTGTTTCTTCCATATCAAAGTCTTTTAAGGTAAATTGAAAAGGATAGTGGGCTAAAGTGAATCAAAATGAGGGCGATCTCCATCGTGTATAAATGGATGGTGTAGAAAGACTCGAAAGATGAAGATGTAAACAAGTTACTCTCACGAGGATGACATCACTCTTTAAACAATACCAACATAATGAGCGATTTGTAAACAAAAGAGAAGCATATGATAAGATGAGGTGTGAACAATTATGATAACAATGGATGCCGGCGTTGATGTTATTTACACATGTCCTATGATGTCGGTAATCGATTCTGTGATAATGATTAAAAGATGACGAAGGCATTGTCAAGCCTTAGAGAAGCTTTAATGTGTATGTGCCACAAAATCAAATGATCTGCTGATATTACTGACACAACTGTGGCCGGCAGTTTAATCTTTATAGGCTACCTGCGAACTTCAAGGCAATGGATATCCATTTATCACCTTAGTTATCCTAGATCATACCTAAGTTGACTTATCAATGTAACTGCCAGTGCATTTTTTTGCTATTCGTGTGTCGTTTAACCAGCTACCATGTAGTCACCAAGCCAGCTAACTAGTAACTTAGTATTTTAACTACTAATTTCAGTCTATTTTTAACATCTACTTCTTTAGTCCTTTCTTTAGTTA
This sequence comes from Carybdea cf. marsupialis auct. non (Linnaeus, 1758), assembly GCA_010016065.2. Classification (NCBI taxonomy): domain Eukaryota; kingdom Metazoa; phylum Cnidaria; class Cubozoa; order Carybdeida; family Carybdeidae; genus Carybdea; species Carybdea cf. marsupialis auct. non (Linnaeus, 1758). Next base: position 9,622 of record JAAAKL020000772.1, read on the forward strand.
CTGAGTCTGTTTGTTAGTCAGTTTGTTGTAGTAGGTTTTGTTGGCACCGATTTTCAATCTTTTTGAGAGACCTACGCTATTTATCTTGAGCTTGCCCATTTTAACTAAACCTTGAATATTTCAACATCACAATATAAATGATCTAGCAATCACTTCAAGGGTCGCCCTACACCCCTACTTCTCTTTCTTACGTATATCACGTGCCACAGTGTTCTCAACATAGTGAGGAGGTAAAAATCAAACTATCAAAGAGAAACCTCTCCATTGCTAACAACCATAGATGTAAATCATTTCTGCCAAAAAGTTGTAAGGCATGCACCCAACCCCATCGCTAAGGCCCTTGAATATTGAAACTCCGGTATGCCAATGCTTCCCAGCGGACTTCTGTGATTCAGGAATGAGATATAATGATTTTTGCCGCTCAGGAAGGTCTGCGTTCAACCTTCCCTTGTTGCACTTCGTATGATCTCCATCGTCAATTTGTAATCCCAATTGTCATCAAACCCCTTTGTTTTTGAACGGTTCTAAGAACAAAACGGACCGTCAACAAAGTGTCTAAGATGATTAACGTTCCAATCGATGCGATCCAGTAAGACGCAATAATCCCCAGTTTACCGATTTACGCCCACGACTATGTACACACAGACAACGCGAAGTTAGTGACCATTGTTTTCTTCATCCACAACACGTAGTTGATTTCTACATGCCTCGATTCGAAGAGTTTGATGGTTTGTGTAATATGACTCTAAAATGCACTGAACAGTGGATCACGAGAGCGCATGTCATCCTGCAGTTTGCGAAGCGTGATTTCAAAAATGTTAGATGACTACTACCGATCGATTGATTGATAGTTGATTAATTGATGAATTGATCATCTTATTTTAAAAAGAGGAAAAATCTAATGCAAAACATGTTTAACCTGCAGCCTCTACGTTACAATGCATACACGTAGATACGAAAGACCTACAAAAATGCAATGTACCTTGCATCCGTAGTAGGCCTGACAGGTATAGTTTTCCTCACAGACAATCAACGCCTAGCCTTTCTTTACTTTCTTTAAGCGGAGGCATTCTTAGTTCTTTTTCTAACCGCGCACGTAGTTGTGAACTACCTATCACACATCACACATAGCACATCCCCCCGAAGCGGACTCGGTTCTAAAAACGTAGGGATAGAGACAACAGAACTCCAGAACATACTTGCAAACCGAAAAAGAAGTTGACCATATCTTCCTAACCAGCGCTATTTCTTCAGATAGTGCTCCTGCTTCTCTAACTGAAACCAGTGGCAGTTTATGCAGTGCCGTGTTCAAGAACAGCACATGTGCCTGTTACTCAGATGTCAATCCCATGAACAACTAATCTAATCAATAAAAGTCAGCTTAGAATCGAAAGTACTGGCTGTGTATTGCACACTCGGAGACAGAAAAAACCTTATCGAATCCTTGGCGCGATCGGATCTATTCACCTTACCTGATGGTATGGTGATGGAGGTAGTTTCAACAGTTAGAGGCGAGTGAGATCCAAAAGTCGTGCGGAATTTATATCCAAAGATAGCAGGGCCGTAGTCACCAATTGGGGAGGGGGACAGGAGGCAATTTTCACCCCGCTTTTCGGGTGATTTCAAAGAACACTTTCAAGTTCGCGTTTGAAGACTTTACTCTGTATATCATTTCATAGTGCAGAGAAGTCAAAAACTGAGTTGGCATTTATATCATTGCAAAGTGCCTCACTGTTCGCTAAAGTGCCTCACTGTTCGCTAAAGTGCCTCACTGTTCGCTAAAGTGGTATGAAGTAATCGAAGAACCTAGTTTTTGGCTGACATTTTGCACTTTGCACTTTGCACTTTTCAAAGACCGACTACGGCCTTGGGTAGTGCAATAAATATAATCATAGAAACAAAACAGACAAGATTTGCCTCGGAAATCTCTTAGTGCATGTTTGCAACATGTGCAAGTGAAACAGATGTCATATTTTCTGATAATACTCACAGACCAACGAAACAGCCCCTCGTGGCTCTTCTTTGATGATTTGATGGACTCCCCATCGTGTATTTAAGAAAGACACGTAGATTTAAATCGATGCTTAAGTGTAGTATTTTCTAGTTTCTTTTGGCCCCCTAAATCACAAGGAAATCTATCACCCATGTGTGACCAAGTTTGCTCATTAAATCCAAGGTATTGATATTGGTTGATTGTGATTCACAATTACTCCCAAAGACGTAAATTACACAGATATTTAAAACAAGATAATTGATTATTTCAACAAGCCATTAAGTCATTATCCTTATAGATGGAATATAAAGGAAGAAAAACCCGACGTCAATACCCAAGCAGACGCTCTTGAGAATAATCATTTATCACTTTTTAATGGAGCAGAGGTAGTCCTGCAGTTCAAGACCTGAGGTGTTAGCCAGAATGGACCCTATCCTGAGTGCAATGAGCAGGCTCAGCATTCTAAGGAACGACAAGAAGATTCAGCTAAAATCCAAAGTCCGACTGCTGCGCACTCTATTCGATTTTATTGGTACGGATGTGAAAGCTGGACACTTTCTGCAGATCCCCAGTGCCGTATAGAAGCACTAGAAAGCAAGTCCTTTCGATTTATTCTTGGCGTCTCATACAGAGATCGAGTGACCAATGAGGTTATTTATCGACGGATTGCACTAGTTATAGGACCTTTCCAGCACCTACTCGACACGGTTAAGGAGAGAACGTTGCGTTGGATTGGACACGTTGCAATGTCAAGCGGCATGAGTAAAACCATACTACTAGGCACACTGAGTGGTCAAAGAAGGAGAGGTCTCAAACGCAAGAAATGGTGCGACAACATCTACAAATGGACACGAATTATACCAGAACAGGCAGCAAGATCAGTAGAGGACAGAGAGGTGTGGAGAGATGTTATTCGTCAGAGCCGCAAGAAGTGGTGCAATGAGTGATGCAGACACATGATGCCACATTATGGACATCGTGAAGATATCGTAATACCTTACAAAACAAAATTGATTTGTTTAACTTTGTTGTTTGTTTACGAACTGTAACTTTTGGATAATGAAAACACAGGATCTACTTAGATAGAGATAAAAGATCGGAGAGTTACAAAAACAGAATATGATTGGCAGCATTCTGGAACAAAAGAAAACGAATGATAGATAAAAGTGGCGCCAAAACAGTAACCAATAACACCCTTTTGTTTGGTGATGAAATACTTAGACTAAGATAAGAAGACGCCATGTTGATCCTGATATAACAAGAAACATTTTGAAAGCAAAACTACAAGGTTAATGAGCACATGACTTTTACTACACGTGATTGGCTGCTCCAATACAAAGGGGAACACAGTAAGCCGATATGTTCAGAATGATTCTGCAAGTTTCACTACCGATCGCGACTGAAGTCTATCGGCGAAAAGCTTTTCGATCAAAATACGTCTTTTTTCTTAACTAAATTTTGTACTACCAAGAACAAGTTCAACGTTTCGATGGGAGGACGTGGTAGAAGGAGTTCAAACATGGATCATCAAGAGTGAAATCCTCAAAATCTCTGGGTAGAAGATCACAACGCTTCTCGGAAAGCGATGTTTCAAACCTTTCACTCTTGGCTCTCTTTCGCTCCCCATCGGAAATTCCTGTATCCAACACTGCACCAATTTAATTCGAAACCGACAAAGTGTATTTTCATTCGTGTACTTTAACTTCCGTAGCGTATTTTCCCGTTTTCGATCACCCTTTTGAGAATCCACGCTACTTGCCTTTGACGTTTTACTGAATAGTACTAGCAGACCGTGTTAGAGATATAATCTATATAAGACAAGATCATCTTTTTTTCTCAATATTTCTACACATAATATAGCAATACAACTCTAAAAGTACATAATTCATGTAAGCTTACTCTGTTAAAATCCGAAACTCTGAAACTTTTAGGTACTCTAAAACTCTGAAGACCTAACAACTCTGGAACTCTGACCCTCCGACCAAAAGTGAGTATCTTGAGAATAAACATGGGCGTGTCACACCCGATGCTCAACTCCTTCCCAGACTACTTCCATAACAGACTTATTTTTGTTCCGTAATGCATGGGTGCACTTCGTAGCAACACGGCCCGAATAGATGTCATTTATTTTAATCCATGGAAGTACAAAGGGATTAGACAATTATGTGCTTGCATCGGCACATAAATAAATCTGCAAGATTTCTGCTTCGATATTAAAGTCGGATCTCCACTAGGCGGAAAATCACGGTAGCCGCTGCATTTTCCGCCTCAACCCATGATTATTGTGCAATATTGTTGTAGCTGAGGTGGAAAATGTAGTGGGTTGAAAAGTAGAACTCATTTCTACTATTCCATTGTAGCCGACGAAACTAACCAATCAAATCGCGAAGATATGTCAATAGTCTCTTCACGGCCTAGACCTCCCCCTGCCGTTGATAAGGGAAACTTCGCCGTGGCGAAAACGAACGATTCAAAACTTTGGACGACATAACTCACGGAAATGAAAGTATACGTATTCCTCTCACTAACATTTGTGAAGTCATCTCGGTAGAAGTTATGGATAACTCGAATCAAGTAGTAATACAGGAGTTATCGGTAGCCTACAGCGCTAAACTGCGTGGTGAGTTTCGAAGGGACGATATTATTGTGTCGTATGGGCCTACCTTATTAGATTAAATAGACTTTCTTTTGAGCTGGTACTATGGTACAATCATCATGACAGTTGTAAAAGGGCACTATGACAAAGTCGTGTGACGATCAGATGTACCGAGTACAATTGTATGGGCAATTTTGAGACTTGTGATAATTTGAATTGCATGCCCAACATAACTATTGTTCTTGGCACTCCGATCACGTTGTATTGCGTTGTATGCACTCGTTTATGAACCTTTCCAACCTGCTTTGCCGACATCTGTCGTACCCAGAAGCCTCTTTAAATCTCCCTCCTATTTCCTTTCTGCTGTAGTGCGTATTGATATACAGGCCATCATGAAAAAGCAAAGAACACAACATTTGTCATTATGCCACCCTTGTTTAAGATTTCTGGCTCCCTTGCCTTTCGCTACTTCTTTCTTCCCGCTGCCATGTGGAGATTGCACGAAAGGTAGCGGCGGAAAATGTAGCAGAGGAAAATCGAGATAGCGGCCACTTTTCCCGCCTAATGGAGATCCGGCTTAAGTATGAATCATCTAGAATGAAAAAATACTAACGCAATTGCCTACCAACTCTGTACTATCAACCTCTAGTTTTTTTACTAAGTGTGGACTTAAATTCTTTCAGACAGCAAAAGGTGGCCTGGTAACAAGTTGTGATCATGCGTGGACACAGCTATTGTTTACTATGAAAATGCTAAATAAACCCTAGTTCTGTTTCTGTCATCTGCCCTCCTTGACCAATTACTTGATAAACACGTGGGATTTCTTTTATTTCTGGTTGTAATACTTAACAAATTGATCGTGATGAATATGGATAGGAAGGAAATAGTCAAAGCCACTCTCAGGTAAGACGATCACTGCTGCTTCATTATCTGATCTAGGCCTATAATATCTGAAGGGTTGGTAATTTGATGACGAGGATTAGGATGTTGATTTGAATCTTGTTATTCTGATATCTTTTTAACGGGTTATTTTGCACTCTTTATACGTTATGCAGCCATGGGCGTAGATTCGGCGGGGACGCAGGGACTTGACCCCCTAACTTTCAGGATGGGGAGACAACAACTACTTTATCCCCCAAATTTTGATGATACAGTTTTAACGCCGTGCACTCCCCTTTGCAGGGGACTTGATTGAAGCATAGAGCACTTTAAGATCAGATGTCCTTCCTGACATCACCAATGGCCCTTCCGGGATTGGAGCCCTTACCCTGTAGACCTGAAGGCAAGGAACGTATCCACTAGAGCACGGCGGCTCTTTGTGACCCCACTTTTGGGCCCAGAAATGTCAAATTGTCCACGTTTAATCCCTTTGTCTCACCACTTCCTTACGGCGATCTGCGCTCATGTATGCAGCTAAACAAGTCTAATTTTTATGCCAAGTAACCCTATTCTGAGACCCAGTATAATTCATATGCCATTTTTTATCGTTACTGACAATTCAAAAGGTTGTGTACCGTACCCTTCTGTTCCCTGAGGAATACACCTCAAAACTGTGAAGAAGAAGATCAATTACCATATATCATATGAAGCAGTTTGTATATGTTTCTTGCTCTGATTATTTCCCGGATGGAAGCTTGGTTATCAGCTGTCAATGAAACAGAAGGAGCCTGTAAGAACCTATTATGAAAATGGTCGAGATTGCAGTTAAAGTGTTAATATTTCTGTGAATATCAAGATTACAAAGAGCTAGCAAGAATACGCGAGATATCTTGAAACTGCTTACGTTTTATAACCCTTTTTCCCTTTAAGGCACATTCTTGTATCGCGTGGACAAAAATGTCCTGAAACACCATCCAACTAACAGCCGTATCAACAATTTCTAGTCGTTCAGGTTTCTCTTTCGATTCTTTACTTTTTTTTGACTTACACTTAAATTTTACCCAGGAAACTAAATTTGTAATTTTCTATTATTACATGTTGTTGTATATTGCTTGTCCAACATATTTCTTGATTTATCTGCATGTGTCACCATATTTCATTTTTAGTTCATCTATCTTCTGTTTGTTGCCTCAGAAAATCTTGCCCTGAAATTCTTCCTTGCTTTTTTCAATGCGCAAGTTTTGCGGATCATTACCACACGAAGTCAAATTTAGACTTCCCCAACAAGGGGGTAGTCGTTGTTTCGCCCAATTAAAAGTGAATTGTTAAGTTGCCATGAATGTTTAATAGGCATTTTGGTTCCATTACTGAATAGTTTTATCTTTACTTGTGACTCATTGCTGATTTTTAAGGACCAAAAACCTTTTCCTATGATCGTAGAAATATTATTTAGAGGGTAATCAGTCCCCTTTTATGTGTTCGCCCCTGCTTCACTCTTAATATCATAAGATTACAGCTACTCTAGAACTCATGGAGCCATGCCTATTATGATTTCGTACAGTTTAAAGTTCCTTCTAATAGTTCATTATTATACCTACCAGAGAAATAGGATAGTGTGTGTGAAATATAGTTAAAAGAATAATACAAATTCTTTCACTTAAAAAGCCAACTGCAAAAGATAAGAAAACAAAGGAAGTCAAAAGCATAGTTGGCTGCCCCCTGTCCTCCAGTGGGTATGCTATTATGACTTACATTGGGATATGTCCATTTTAAAGGTATCGGCTAAAATTTTGATCAAAGCGGCCTTAAACGGATATAAGTAGTTGTCAGAGAATGTGTGAAAATCTGTTATTTTCGGAAATGAAGGACATTGGGAATATATCATATGCGAAAACAAAAAACTGAGAGTGGCTGCAATGGTTGTGATTTCCAAATCTTCATCCGTAATCACTGGAATACTGTCTTACACTATCCTAAGTGCGAAAGATAAGGTGTCTCGAGTAACGATAGAGTACTTATCTTCAAAAGGAAGTGCACTCATTTTGTCAAAGCCATCTACAGATGGAATATCACTTTACATTCACGGTCCAGCAATTTTCCTCGGCTTTCTCAAAGTACGGCAAATACCATGACAACGTCCGTTGCAAGGTTTACGTCCTTTAGGTTATGTGCTCGGCTCGCAGCGTATTTATTCATCGCAAATAGGGAGTATGTTATGCGTGAGGATTATAGTTCGTCCTGAAACATGTTTTTTCTCTTTCTTTTTCGGCGTTTTGAATTCCTTTTCAAATTTGGAGACGCAAAGGAACACAGTCTGAGCGGCATCGTGTCATTATCCATTACCCCCGTCTGGATGGAATAAAGAGTCCCCATAATGGCACCTTTCTTTTGCTCTTCGCCTTTGCTCAACCAAGTAACACAAGATGGCTAGTTGAAGAGGCAGAAACGCAGCGGAGCCCAAATAGCCCATAAAAACACGCTATTGTTACCTATAAACAAACTGATTCGGATATACAACAGGATTTTATACACTAAATTGGCACCAGAGTCAGTTAGGAGATATATTACTGCAACTGAAGAAGGTTACTGGCTCGACTTATTCTGCGGCTGATCTCGAATTGGATTGCATGTTGATGGTATGAAGTCGAGTGCTCATGCAGTATGCTTGAGAAGGTTTTAAGTTCAAGTTATATATTGTAGTACTTACGGATGTTCGTTTTAACAAAGGTGTGAGTAACTGGAAAAGTATTATTACGATTTTCAAAGATATAAGTGAAAGACGCAGGAATTTCAGCGAGTCGACTTCAACTTGTTTTTGTCTACAACTTCATCATCGTGGTAAAATCTCCATTTCAAGTAAATCTCCGATCAGAGAGAAAAGTCAGGTAATTTAACTCCTTCAGTTGTATGCTTTTATTATTTGATTTGAGTACTATCGGGATATTTGTGTTAAGCTCGGGTAGTTGATGAATTCAATAGTAAGGAGATGAGGTATTTTGTTTACCGCGATGCCTCTTGTTGCTTGTCATGTTGTGATGATCATTAAATGAAATTTGAACATCGGGAAAACAATGGATTACAACCATTTCACTCAAGCTTGCTAAGATGGAGAAATCTGGCATTTTGAGATGGCTTCTTTGGCCTATAGTCTGTATCTTTGCGATGAACGTTGGAGTTCACGGACAAACTAAGTTCAAACCTTATTTATTTCGAGTTTTCGAGGAAATGCCGGCCAGGACGTTTGTAGGAAGCGTGGCCGAAAAGTCCGGTCAACACATATACGAAATGATCGGCGATAGTGGTAAAAACGAATTTTCATTAGGCAATCGTACAGGTAGGATAGAAACTCGGGTTAAATTCGATCGAGAATCACTTAAGGATTCAGTTATTTCATTCTGGTTTAGGATAGACAACACAATTTTCGCCCGTGTAGATGTAACGATTGTGGATGTTAATGACTGCCCACCAACATTTCCCACAGCATTCACCCAGCTCTCAATTCCAGAAAAGACTACTAAAGTGGGTACAAAACGAGCGATTGATGTTGCTACGGATTGTGATACAGGAAATAATAGTATCATATCGTATAATATTGTCTCAGGGAATAGTGATGGATATTTTTCTCTTAGTGATGGAAAGGATTCTCTGTCATTAGTTGTGATTTCAGTACTCGACAGAGAAACTACAGCGAAGGTTCGATTGAATATTTCAGCATGTGATCACGGCACTCCATCGTTGTGTGGGTTTAGTATTTTAGAAATAACCCTTATAGATGTCAATGATAACAGCCCTTTGTTCAACCCGTCCCGGTATACAGCAAATGTGACCGAGGGGGCAGTTTTGGGGACAGTTGTTACACGTGTATACGCCACCGACATCGATGTTGGAAAAAACGCAGAAATTACCTACGAAATTGACCGTACATCAGATCCAGAGCGACTTTTTTCAGTGCAATCCAAATCAGGTGTGATATTTACAAGTGGAACCCTTGATTATGAGAAAGCGAGAACATATAACATTCGAATCATTGCACGTGATAACGGGGTATCGCCTCGGTCAGGTATTGGGTTTGTAACCATCCACATTCTTGACAGAAATGATAACTCACCCCAAATCAGTGTCGTATTTTTCACTGCTGGAAATTATCAAGTGCTCGAAAATCTGAAAGTGGAAACAAACGTAGCAAAAATTTCTGTTAGTGATGCCGATGCCGGCGAGAATGCCAATACAACTATAACACTTGGTCCTTCAGGAGGGTATTTCGAATTGAGACTTTTGAGAAACCCAGGTTATGTCATAGTGGCGAAGAAGCCAATCGATCGTGAAAGGATACCCCAATTTAAAATAGATGTAATTGCTACAGATCATGGAGTACCTCCACGAAGAACGACTCGACAATTGACGATCAATGTAGGAGATGAAAATGACTCAGTGCCAGAATTTTTAAACACACCTTATGTTGTATCAATCAATGAGTCAGCCAAGGTGGGCCAGTCGGTGTGCAAACTGTCGACAAGGGATAAAGACCTCGGGAAAAATTCGAAAGTAACTTTAACTAGACTGTTAGATGGTGGGAAGTTCTCAAAGTGGTTTTCCATTGAGCCAGCTAGTGGTATTCTCAAAGTGGCACAAAAGTTGGACCGGGAGCAGACAGATACTGTGATATTGACCATAAAAGCTCAAGACCATGGTATACCTCCCCTCTCCAGCACTACGAGTGTTCAAATCAAAGTTCTAGATGCTAATGACAATCGCCCCACATTTATCAAACCTATCTATACATTTGCAGTCACAGAACACAGAAGTGGGGGTATTGAAATTGGCAAGGTTCATGCCACGGATCCAGATCTAGGAATGGCATCAGTAATAACTTACTATACAACAGCTAATTCGGATTTTTCTGTTGATGCCAAGACAGGAAAAGTAGTAACAAAACGCTCGTTTGACCGTGAGATAAAATCTTCATATGCATTTCATATATTTGCCCGCGATGGAGGAGGTTTAGTTGGAAGGGTAAACGTGATAGTAACAGTATTAGATATTAACGATAATACCCCAATTTTTTCACCAACTTTTTATAATTTTTCCGTGCATGAAAATACACCAGTGAACTATGCTGTAGGCTTTGTGAAAGCAAATGATAATGACGCCGGTGAAAATGCAACTGTCCACTATTTTGTGACCACACCTGACTCAACTGGAACTTTTATTGTTAATAAAACTTCAGGTGGTGTTGTACCAAAACGCTCACTGAATTACCGGGTACACAAAACATATCAGCTAGTTGTATCTGCAAGTGATAGCAAGGGGCTCAAAGCTCCAAATAGAGCTAAAGTACTTGTAACAGTGTTAAAAGCTAAGTATACGGCACCGTATTTTGACCGTAAAGTCTACAGTTTCGCAACGTACGAGAACAAGCCAGTTGGGTCTATAGTTGGGCAGGTTGTTGCCAAGAGGGACAATTTTGGAATTGGTTTTATAACTTTTGTCATCTTGAAGGGGAATGATCGAGGACTTTTCAGAATAGATACAGATGGCAAGGTTAGAAATAAAGCAATTATTGACCATGAAATGCACAGAGAATTCACACTGAAGATACAAGTACGTGATCGGTATGATTTGAGCTTAAATGATAATGCCACTGTCAATATTCGAATTAAGGATGTCAATGATAACAAACCAAGGTTCGAATCGGTTCCCCACACTGTGAGAATAAATGAAGGTGTCGCAATTGGTCATTTAGTGTTTAGGGTTAATGCTACAGATAAGGACTCTGGCAACAATGGAAAGATTGAGTTCACATTATTGTCTAGTCAAGTACCCTTTAAAGTCGACGCCAGAACTGGCGACTTTGTCACAACTGCAAACATGGATTTCGAAGGAACGCGAAGTTATGAAGTCGAGCTGATGGCTGCTGATTTAGGGTCACCTCGCTTGAATTCTACGCTGAAGTTAAAAGTGGAATTAGTTGATGTCAATGACAACCCCCCAGCTTTTCAGAAGAAGTTATACAATGTTGTTGTGAAAGAAAATGTGATAGTTGGCACCAGATTGGTGCAGCTCAACGTCACTGACGCAGATTCTGGGGTGAATGGCCAGTTTAAACTAACAATAAGGAAAAATCGACATAGCAGTAAATTTAAGATTTCCAATGATGGTTGGTTGGTGACAGCAGTGGGCTTAGATAGAGAAAAAGAGAGTGCCTATCAGATTCAAGTCCTCGCAGAAGACAAAGGCAGTCCATCGCGAGTATCAAAAGTTTCAGTGTATATTGACTTGGAAGATGTTAATGACTGTGCCCCCGTCTTCACTATGTCTTCATACAGTTTTACAGTCAGTGAAGAGCAGCCCCCGGGGTCACTAGTTGGACGCGTAACTGCGTCTGATAAGGACTCTGGCAACCGTGGGTACGTCACGTACGACTTGAGTCAACCGAGCGGTGAATTCTACATCGAGAAGCAGACGGGGATTGTTCGCACGAAAGTGGTTCTAGATAGAGAAAAACACGCACGCGCACTGTACAACTTGGTCGCAGAAGCTTCTGATGGAGGAATGCCTAGTAAATCAACGAAAGTGGAGATTAAAGTGTTTTTGAAGGACCTTAACGATAATCAACCTGAATTCGATCAAAAATTGCCATATACTGTGACTATATCGGACAACACACCTGTTAGCTCAAGTGTCCTGACGGTAAGAGCAACAGATAGTGATCAGGGTGGCGCTGGTCGTGTGATATACTCGCTTAAGTCACTTTTCGCTGAGGAACAAGAAAGTGTTATTCGGTTTAAAATCAATCCAATAACTGGGGTTATAACCACGAGGACCAGTTTCACGAGTCTGAAAGGAAAACTTCGAAGTTTTTCTTTTACTGTCCTTGCTCGAGACGAAGGGAAGCCAATCATGCAAAGTGCCCATAAAGTATTTGTGTTTATCTTACCAGGAGCGAAAAGCCCGACACTCTTTCCACGTCGAGCAGAGCACGTTATATTACCAGAGACAACGTCGGTCAACTCTAGTGTTGCCACAGTCAGAGTAAGCAATCGAAATGTCCGGTATAAGATTATGGACGGAAATTTCGGAAACACGTTTGCTATCAGTGGAAACACCGGTACGGTTATGCTAAAGCTTGGGTTACGGTACGAAACACGGAGAACGTACATGTTAAACATTTCAGCTACTGATACATCGAAGGGAACAGCTGACACTATGCTCCTTAACATCGTGATTCTGGACACTAATTCAAACTGGCCAGTTTTTTCGGAGAACCCTATTATCAAGGCATTACTTGAGCATCCTGGGAAAAAGTACGACATTAAGCGATTCTTTACAGCGAACGTAACAGATCCGGACTATAGAGAGAACGGAAAGATAATGTATTCTATTAAACTGCAAGGGCCAGGTAGTCCGGTGTTCGAAATTGACGCATTTACGGGACACATGTATACTACTGGGATTGTGGATCGCGAGAAAACCCCAGAATGGACGCTGATGTTAACAGCTACGGATTTAGCATTGAATATCTCGGATCGGCGGACTAGTACGGCTACAATGAGGATCCTTGTCATCGATAGGAATGACAATCCGCCTGTGTTTACGTCGCGGAAAGAATCATACATGATGGAAGATGAAGAGGTGGGGTATCCGGTGATAAGGGTAGTGGCTGTGGACCCGGATAAAGGTGCTAATGCAGTGGTTCTGTATAATATATCTGGGGGTAACGAGGGGGGTCATTTCAAGATTGATAAAGGCAGTGGTGAAATAACACTTAATAAAACGGTAGCTCATCGTTTGCAGCAGAAGTATAATTTAGTTATCGGTGCTACGGACACAGGGCTTCCTCCGTTCTGGGCATCAATGGCATTGGAAATTGCGATTATTGATGTGAATAATTATCGACCAAAGTTTACTAAATTGAAATATGAGGGTGCAGTGTCGGAAAATTTAGCCATTGGCACAACTGTCATTCAAGTATCAGCACAAGACCATGACACGGGATTAAACGGCAAGATTACGTATTCTTTACAGAAGAATGACTACTTTGGTATCAATGCCGCTACTGGGATTATCACAACACAGAGGATTCTCGATCGTGAAAAATGGGATAAATACACGCTAAGCGTGTCAGCACAAGACGGCTCTTACCCATTCTACTCAGATTATGCAAGCGTTATTATCAAAGTAACGGACCAGAACGACTGCGTGCCTAGATTTTTAGATGGAGGAAACATAGCTATTCGTATTCACGAAAATTCTGGCCCCATGCTGGCCTACACATTTGTGGCTAGTGACTGTGATATCGGTGTTAATGGAGTAATTGAGTACAAGATCATCAATGGTGATACAAGTAAGTTCGAGATAAACAAGAGAACTGGAAAGCTATCAACTGTTACCAACTTGGATCGCGAGCAAAAGGACTCGTATGATATAGTGATTGAAGCTTCTAACATAGTGAGTCCGTTCGGTAAAGCAATACAAGCAATGAAGGTGACAGTTTTGGATGTCAATGATGAAAACCCGATTTTTACCAACCTTCAGTATCAAAAAAGTGTTCCAGAAAATCTGGTTGTGAACTCCACTATTTTGACAGTTCATGCGACAGATAAGGATCTGGGAGCAAACGGTCGCGTCGTGTATTCGATTCCTGGAAATGATACAAAAGGGATACGCGGTAAATTCGATATTCATCCGACGTCTGGAGAAATTGTTCTTATTTCGCCCTTAGACTACGAGGACGGCAATCATAATACTTACTTCTTTCAGGTCCAAGCGTCGGATCAAGCAACACATGGGGTCCGACACACTCGAGTCCAAGTGGTCATACATGTAACAGATGTCAACGACAATGAACCTGTTTTTACAAAGCCAGTGTATGAGAGCAATTCTAGTGGACGTGTCGACGGTGTCGTTGTGCTTCAAGTGAAAGCAACAGATCGTGACAGTGGACCCATCCCAAAAGTCAAGTATTCCTTTGAGCAAGTTGGGCGTTACTTTTCTATTGACGAAGTTAGCGGTAGCATCCGGGTAGCTAAACAAATCCCACCAGGGCTTTATAAGCTTCGAGTCAAGGCCACGGATTCTGGAAAACCGCCGAGAAGTAATTACGCTGTGGTGGTAATCAATGTGGGCCAATTTCGGCCAGGAATACCTCGTTTCCTCAACAAGTCAGTATCTGTTAGCATACGGGAAAATTTGATGTTTGAGTCAGTAATTTGCACTTTGAAAGCACGGACCTCGTCTTCCGATAGAATCGAATACAGTATAGTTCCAGACAGCAACCCGGGAAATGCTTTCAAAATCGACAGGGACTCAGGTACTGTCCGGGTTAATAATCCTAGTGAACTTGATTACGAAGTCCGACAAAAGTTCCTACTCGGAGTTTTAGCCTCAGTGGCAACAAACAGAACGCTCAGTAGCTATACGATGGTACAAATACTTTTAACTGACGAAAACGATAACGCGCCGATAATTTCTCCGAGTACTCTTGACGTCAGTTTGCCGGAATCTACTGGGCCAGTGAACGCAAATATGTACATCTTTCAGTTTACTGCTACTGACAGTGACTCTGGTTCAAACGGCAAAATAGTATTTGATATTATGTCAGGGAATGAAACTGGCGATTTTTATATCCATCCTGAGGATGGGGTCCTAGTGCTGCTAAAGGGTCTTGACTACGAAAGAAAGAAAAGTTACAAGTTGAAGATACGAGCTAGAGATCATGGTAGTAAACGCCGAAGCGCCGTTAGCATTATTACGATCAATGTCGAAAACAAAAACGACAACGCACCGACTTTCTTGAACTATAGCCCCGCTTTTATTTCCGAGCTAACTCAAGTTGGACAGTACGTGTATGTTGTCCAGGCAAAAGACAAAGACGACGATTCAGTAATAACTTATGGACTAAGTAGTAAAGGGGAGGGATTAGATACATTTAATATCGACCCGAACCAAGGTACGATGCAACTTATTCGCCGACTGGATTACGAAACCAAAAGCGGCTATCGGCTCGTCATCACGGCGACCGACGGCTTGTACAAGACGAATACTACGCTGCTAATAAATGTAACGGACGAGAACGACAACAGTCCAAAATTTTCGCAACCTGGCTATTACGTTTTCTTACCAGAGTCGATTCCTCAAGAGCATATGGTGACACGTGTTAACGCTACTGATGATGATAGTGGTGATTATGGAAAGGTACGTTACAGCCTCGGAAATGTACCATTGGATGCTTTTGTCATCAATCAAGAAACGGGAGTTATTTGGACAACTAAGGCCATAAGACTTGACCCGTCCCAACCTCCGCTTGAGTTGACAGTTGTTGCTTCAGATAGCGGCAACCCAGCACTCGTAGACACGACAACAGTACGCTTGCGAGTGCGTGATCCGAACTATAGTGGGCCGAGATTTGTGCATCTAAGCTACAAGGCAGAGTTAAGCGAAAATGCAAGACTAGGATCAGCCCTGTTGAGCGTTAAGGCGGATTCCAGTGTGCCTGACATGTACATTCAATATAGTATACTGTCAGGGAATTCTGAGAAGCGGTTTGATATTGACGCGCGACTTGGCAGAATTTTCGTTAGTGGAAAGTTAGACCGCGAGGCAAGGAAGTCGTACAAGCTGGTAATCGAAGCTCGTGACAGTGAAAAACCACCGAGGACGGCACAAACATCAGTGTACGTGGATATCCTAGACTATAACGACCACAGTCCTGTATTTCCGCTGACAAAATACACTATTCAAGTGTTTGAAAATATATCAAGGAATACGGAGTTATTGTACGTTAATGCAACCGACGCAGACGATCCCTCGACGGGAAATGGACGCGTTTCTTACAGCATCGTGTCTGGGAATTCCTATAAGTGGTTTCACATTGACCCAAGAAGTGGATTGATAAAAGTGGCACGATTACTAGATAGAGAGACCCTACCAACACATCGCCTCACCATTGAAGCCGCGGACGGTGGTAAGTTTTTCTTTGATACTTCGTTTTACATTTGTTCTTTGAATTTACTCATGGGTTGCTCAGCTGCGCAGTCGCACATGAATTTCGTTTACTTAAGTTTCTTTATTTTCACGATCTACCATGACCGAGCAGATTGTACTCAAAGGGAGCCAATTCCACATTCTGAAGAAAACTCGTTGTGTTGACGTCACTATTTTGAATTGTCTCATCACGTCATTATGAACTCTTTTCCTACTTTTGACGTGTTTCAGCGAGTTTTTGTGACGTCATCCTTATAGTACTGTGTAGTAAGCAAAAGCCTTGAGCTGCCCGTTATGATTTTTGGTTGAAATACAGCCTTTCTGAAAAAGTAACAGTGAAAACATAAATCATAAATAAATGATATAACATAAATAGAAATGAATATCTGTATCATCTGAAATGCGCAATAATTTACAAAATTATTGGGTGACGTAGACTGACTATTATGTGTAAGGGGGTACCTATGAACCCTTCCTCCTTGACTATCCAGTCCTGAGGTCATTGAGTTAACAATTATATAGAAATGTCAAGAAATCATTAATAGTGATCACGTTTTAGGGAATCTCGAGTTTGTTATAAGACACCAGCGATTAAATCTGTCAACCCTGCAGTACTTTCACGAGTGCATTAAGTTTAATATCATTTAAAAGGCTTATAGGTTATAGGGAAGCACTCCTCTTCCTCTCCGCCAAATCTCCACTCCTTCCACTCACATCCTATATTAAAATGGCTAAAATGGATCAACCCGTGCCTTAGTAAAAGTCTTACCGTAAGTTAACTGGTTATAAATAACCTGGCGTCATTATTTCCCCTGATGACTTTCATACTAACGTCAAGTAATCATAAGAAGACAAATTACATGGTTAGCAAATGGTACGAAAACTTAACAATATCTAGACAGAAGGCTTTAGCAGCTATCTGCAAATAGATGTATGACGAACGAGTTGACACTGACAAACTTCAGAACGCGTGATTTTGAAACCAATCGAACGTCTTCCAGCTACTTATCCGATCAGATCTAACCAATACTATGATGTCTGATAGCTGTTGCAAGTCGAGCGACGAGGGTCAGAAAATTGTGTGTTTCGGTTTGGGTCATGTGACTAGTGATCTTCAATTTGATTTGTTCATAACAAGCTACGGTAGCTTACCATGAAGCTGCTCGTATCGGATAATGTATGGGGAATTATCACCGGACAATGTAAAGAGCTCAATTAGATTGCTTGTTTATTCCGTACTAATGAATACATCAGTGTTAAAATAATAGTAACAATAGATAGGGCAACTAGTTTTTTGACCGAAACCGGAATTCTGGCCTATCCTTCATTAATTCACAAATCAACAATCATTCATTAAATTCCATTTAAAAAATCGCCCTCCGCGGGACATCGTACTACATAATAAGATATTTTTAAACAATCTTTCCTCAAATTTATATTCTAGTATTAAATGTTACCTAATCTGGGTTTCTTGGTTTTTACAACTAAGTTGCTTTGTAAATCATTAATTATTTTCCATAAAAGAGTTAAATCTTCACCTTTTTAATTTTTGAGCATTCTGATACTTGTATTTTGTTAGGTAATGTGCTATATAGGGATGACGACTATTTTTATGATCGTAATAGTCATCTTCATCAGTAGCAGCAATGATATCAGCAATGATTATGATGATAAACAATTCTTTTAGTAACTACCCACTGCCGGTTTTAGGGCGGTGCCGACTGTGCCTCGGCACAGGACCCCACACCTAAAATGAAAATTGGGTGCCCCGCATAGCTTCATTCAGGACACTCAATGACACTGAAGGACACCCAAATCACTTTATAGCGCAGCCCCCCCTTGCCAAAAACCGTCAGTGTAGCTACCCCATGCTAAGCCTCATCCTTATAGGACTGCTTTGAGTACAGCGTACTGCTTTGAAGCTACGTTTTGTAGTAGTGATCTTACTGGACTGTTTCTAAATCTGGTCTAGAGGGGCATCAATAGTAGTGGTTTTCCCGGGAGCCTGATAAGGACCATTGTATCGATTCCATATATCGATGAGTACACTACTACTGAAGGTAATCCATGACGGAAGGTTCTGCTGATTTTACAAGTATCACGTTATGTTTGCCCGCCTTAGGAAATAATGCCACGATGTCGTCTTACTTTGACTTATCAGCACAACTTGAGCAAATTCAAAGTAAACTTCTCCCCCTCAGTTCAACGTTATGTCACAGTGGCATCACCCATTAATGGTGACATGGTTTGTTTTCTTTAATACTAGGAACTCAGTCTTACTGTTTTACTACAACGTGCCCAGCCCCACGCAACAGTTTTGTACATTTTTAGGCAAATGGAGGCGTCAAGTGGAAACTGGATTCTTCTGCTTCCTTGTTTATGTGTCATTTTTTAAGCGATAGGATGAGAGCTCTTGTTGATTAAGTAAACAACCTGCAGTTGGAGTGTCTGGTTAGTCAGTAGGTATTTTCTCTCATGGCCATTGTGAAGTATGCTCGCTTTGGAGAGAGTGCTGAGTCAAGAAGCGAAGTGACGTGTATTTCGCCATGCGTTTTATTGCCTCCAATTACAAGGGCGGGATCTGTCTATCTTGAGAGTGGTCATGATATGAAACAGTTGTGTTTCAATTTTAAAATCTGTCGGTTTTGTCAGAGTGGAATGTTGGCTAGAAGGCACTATGGGTAGCATCACAGTCAATGCCTACAACTGCCTATATTTGTTCTTTCTCATCATGGTCATCAGAATTATCATTCACATAATCATCATCATCGTCATCACGATCCGTATGATCATCATCATCATCGTCTCCATCATCATCTCGCCATCATCATCTCACCATCATCATCATCATCATCATCATCATCATCACCATCATCACCCTTCATGACAATCATCACCATCATCATCATCATCATCACCATCATCATCATCCTCACCATCATCATCATCACCCTTCATCACAATCATCACCATCATCATCATTATCATCATTATCATCATTATCATCATCATCATCATCGTCATCATAATCCTGGTCATCATCATCATCATCATCATCATCATCATCATGACCATGAACATGATCGTCATAATCGTTGTCATCATCATCATGGTCATGATCGTCATCTTTATCATCTCCATCATCACCACCATCATTATGATCGTCATCATCATCATCACCACCATCATTATGATCGTCATCGTCATCTTCATCTTCATCATCATCATCATCATCAACATTTTCATTTTCATTGTCATGAACATCTTCAACGTTATGACTAGCGTCGGGATCATGGTTTCTTTTCCTTTTCCTCCTTGATATGGTCTTAGTTCTTGTTTGTGTTTGTATTGCATGTTCTATGTCTCGTATTGGGCACTTATCACCAGTACCACGACCTCCCCCGTTGTGCATTGGCATCACCAACGTCAAAGCCTGTATCATTATGGTAGCCCTTTGTTGTAATAAGAATTTATTGTTGACTCAATTACCTCGCAAGTATTCCCAGAATTCTTTCCTATTTTCCAAAATTTTTACCAATTTCTTTTCAAATTAATTTCCAGCTTGCAAAAGAATCCGCGGAGAAATTGAAGAGCATAAAAGAAAACGAGCCGGCAAGACCTAAAGTATCTTCTAAGGTATGGCAGTCGCTGTTAGAAACTCCGCTTTCCAAGTTATGGGTGCTTATGTTTTCCTCCTTAATAGATGTTAGCGGTAAGCATGCATTTAGAAGAAATTTAACGGCAACAGAGTGCAGTGATAGACAGTGCAGTCTGTTTTTGGGCGTGAGTCGTTAGTTTAAACTTCTTGAGTGCTCCAACAAATTTCCATTGATATCAAAACAGACCTCGTTTGATTGATTATTTATCCCTTTCTACGTAATTAAATTTAGTCTCATGGGCTGAAAACATGAACATAAACCTGCACTTTCTTGCGAGCTGTAACAATTAAGACTATACAGCAAAAACTAATGTAAAACCTTTCTTATTGTCTTGTTATGAACCCTGAGCTTTGCACGTCATGACTAATGCAACATAACGAACTGACGGTATTTCAAGAGTGTATTAGTCGCTGCAACTACATGAGAACAAGTAGGCAATGAATGCTACTCTGTCCGCATCAAGCATTAGCGGTATATGCGAAGGAAAAATGTAACATCACGATTTTGAAAATGTTTGAATTATTGAAAAATGACACAATTTTCATGTTGCCCTAATAGTAAGAACGTCAATGGGCAAAATTGTTTCCCTTTCCAAACAACGAGATGTCAGGTTTCAAAGTTTTGAACCTCTCTACCAAAACCTCATTATTTGATGCTGGTTCCTAACTTAAGGATCCAAGGGATTACTACAGAGTTTTGACCATAAATTTTTGAGATTCAAACGCCTCTAGTTTAAACACTATATACACTACAGGTCTGCCATTTTGGGAAACCGCCTATTCATAAGTTGCCTTTAGATATCTGGAGTCAAATCATACTATTTCCAAAACTTTTGATTTGTGACGTCATCACTTTCCCTCCACATTGTGACGTGGTTTAGTTTGAATATTCTGACGTAGTAGTACGAAGTAAAGGCTCAGTGTCGCGGTTTCCCCTACTCTGATTGGGTCACTAAGACCCCGGTAGAGGCTAGTAGACCCGCTGCTTTATTATTGCTTGTACAGAACGTACGTGTCTAATTTAAGTATTGAAGACGATGATGTCAGAGCACAGTAAGAGGCTGACAAGTACCTAAGCATCATCAAATGATTCACTGTTAAAATACTGTTGACTGTCAAACTTAAAAGATTATAAACATAGAGTGCAAAGATCAATTCCTACATTTAATATATATTCACATGGAGAGTAAGTTTTCAAAAATTTGTCGTTTCAGAGATACCAGGAAAGATATAGTGGCACGGGACTACTACCCCCAGTCCTTGTAGGGTCGAGTAAGACCTAAGATGCTTCTCTTTTCGGACTATTTATTGGCAATTGCACTCTTTCTTCTACTGCCAGCTATTCACCGTCATCAATCTTGTACACTGCTAACATTAAGGTTAACGAATATGAATGGAGTTAGGTCACTGATTTCGAAAAGAACACTGGATGGAGCATCTTGCGTCACAAAGTGAGGCCAGTTATTTGACCCAATGTTAGTCCCATCAAGCAAAGCTTATAAACAATGTTACGTAACATGGCGGACCTTCCCGCGCATTCTGGAAACTAGTATTCGTGACCACACTTTTTCTATGTTGGAGGCAATGGGATTGCTTTATCCAGTCTCTTTTAGAGATCAGTGAGTAAGATGCTTATTGCTACATACTTAACAGTTAACACTCATTCTCAGGTTCCTCAAGCATGCAGAATTCACCTCTGCCCCCCAAAATCATATATCAATGATGACGAATCAAATTTAAACTTATACATAGAAGCAGTTCGCTTTTAGATGCCTTCGGACAATGGAAAATCATTTTCACATTCTTTCCACTCATTGTAACACTGGTTTTTCTTTCATCTTTTATAGTCCTCGATGCAACGGGTCAATTCCGCTTCTCGACCATCAGGAGCTCCTACCCACCGTTGGTCACGAAACCAACGGGTCATCGCACGAAGTGAACTCGATGGTTTTTACTACCCAGGTCTAGTAAATAAGTCACTGAATCCTCGTTTTGTGGAGATTGATTTTGATAACGGCGATCGGCAAGTGACACCTATGCGATATGTTATTGCAACAGGAGGGTCAAGACCATGTCCAGTACTTAGGGTAAGTGGACGTCTTTTTCAATGTATACCAAACAATTTCTTGAGACTGGGAAATCCAGTAGTTTGTTTTCTTAATACCTTAAAACAGAAAGAAGTGTCCGTATTGAAGCGCTACTTACTAATCAAGTGTAGAGGTTCGTTTAAACAATTAACCAGTAATCATTTTTCTCTAGGAAGATTTTTTCTCATAAGGATTTGATTACCTCACAGTGTCAAAGAATTAAAACTGCACGAAACAGCGAAATCATTTTAGCACAGAAAAGCTTGCTTCTTCTGACACTCTTCAGAGTACACTCCTCCCTTTTCGGTTTTTTTCTGACGAATTGTACTCTGAGGAGTGTCAAACGAAAAAGCTTTTTAGTACAAATGACTGCGCTATTTCGTGCAGTTTTATTATTCTGTACCATCAACAAACTTTTCGAAATTATATGTGATAACTAATTGAAATTGATCACAAAAATTTAAGGGAAATGAAAAGAAAAATCCATAAATAATCATAATAATAGTGCAGTTGCGTGATTCGTTATGCTCTCATCAGTGTGGTTCTTGCAAAGAACGATTTTACAGTGAAGATAACGAAATCTCTAACAATTTGATGGCAAAAGAGATCAACAGAGTCAGTTGGAGCGATTGCATAGTTTATGCTGCGGTTTTCACGAGACGAGCCTTTCGGGGTTTACGCGTCAATACGCTTTGTACGGTCATCTGCAAGACAGAGCATCGCAGCTGCCATTTTGCTATGGCACTCGCTGAAGAGATGGAGGCTTTTAACGGTCTTCTTTCTTTCCTTCTGCAGGTTGGTGATTACGTTTTGACTCGTGCCAGTATCCCACGGCATAGAGAAGATGAGCTGCTTTCCGAGCCTGAGGTTTGCTACGTACCAGGAATAGTTCAAGTGACACCACTGAGAGAAAAGTCTGCTATGAAGTGTTATACAGTTATTCGCTTCAATGGCAAAAAGGTATCTCTTATAACCGGACTTATAAATACGAATTATATTTTAAACCTTTCCCGAGAAGACAGATCAGAGTAGGCAGTATGCATATGTAAGAAATTCCCTTTAGAATCCTTGAATAATACATTTTAGTTAAAGTGTTTGAACCTTCGGCACCATTTTATCACAGTAACTTGTTTCTTCTATGTATTTTTAAAAGGCACCGACACTTATATTGTATGATAGCACAGTGCAAGCAAGAGGAAAGAAGTGCCCTTTACGTATGGGGGTTGAGTAAGCTAACTAAAGAGAATGTGAGAGGCTGGGGGGAGGGGGGTTGCTAGAGATCTCACTTGTTAATTTATAACAGCTATTTTCATGTTAGAAACGATACAACCTTCGTGTTCAGAACACCCTTTGGTGTGCGTAGAGAAGTGTTGTAGCAACATCTAATACTCTGGGAAGAAGAAACCATGATTCACATCTTCGTTTGCCTCCTCCAACCAAAATAGTGCACTAAAGAAGATTTGTATTGTCACGACAACCAGACTGGCCGTGCTATCCAGATGTTCGTTGGCACGGTAGCACTTCGTCTCTTCTTAGTTTTCTATTCTAAGGTGGTTCAATGATCCGGGTAGAACATCGACAGGGTATCAAAGGTTTTGATTTAACTACAGGAAACTATAACCAATGCTCAAGACATTTCTTTTGCTTCGTACTGTGCAGGTCACCGTGTTAAGAAATGACATGATCAAAATCTCCCGTGCAAGATTTGCGTTGGCGTGCAGATTTATCAGAGATGCACAAAGGACGGCAGTCAAAGGGCAGTGAGTACCCTCCTGATTGTTTCTCTCTACGCCTAGTCTCCATCTATGTGCCCCTTTTACAGTCACTTAGCTATCATTGTTAGAGCGTTGATTAGGCAATGAAACTTTTACGTTATTTACACCTGTTATTTCTGATAAGGTGATAAATATACCGACAAGCAATAATGAATAAAAAGCCAAAAAGGAAACCAGAAATCGAGCCCCTGTTGTCATGCAGCTTTTTGACGAACCGTTAGCATTTGAACCGTGAATGAACTATTGCAAACCATCACTAGGTATAACTTCGCACAGTTACCCAAGGGTAATTGGGAAGGTAGTGGGGTGAAAGAAAAATGTATTTCTCTGTCGTCATAACATGGTAAGTACTCTTTCAAAGAAGTGGCTATTGTATGAGTTGCAACAGTGGGTCCACAGTAGATGGTGATTTACCACTTTCTACCTATCTCAGTTTCTTGATTAAAAGTTGTGGCATCATCTTTGGCGCACCAGTTTTGATTCGACATATATAGACGGCAAAAGGGATGCTGCAATAGACGTATTAGTTTAAAAGTATAGTTACGTTTGTAAACCGGAGTACCTTGATTGTTTGGTTATTTCACTTGCTGTTGCATTGCAGGAGACAAATAGTGATGACAAAAGGATGCCCCCTTGTCTAGTTTTTCAACAAGTTTGTGGAGGAGGGTTTACTATGAACATCAGCCATCAATTTCCTAAATATGAAACAGTGAAACACGGGTGGAGGTCATTGATAAAATTAGTTAGATAAACTGTCCATGTCGTTCTGTTTTCATCTTTATTTTTTGTGTCTAATCATGATGTTGAATACAGTAAGGTTGTATTTTTTTATTTCTAGAAACGTTTTTATTCAGCTGTTGTTAAGTAAGATGAAAGTAGCTTACTTTGTTTACTTACCGTGCGTTCTGTTAAAGGCCTTGCCACAATTCTGTCTTGCATATTATTGATTATGACATTGTCTCTTGTTCTATTAGTTTGTTTCTTAATCACCGTGGTCTAGTGGATAACTTTCTGACCTTCAGATCAAGAGGGTCAAGAGGGTCAGGGTTCAAATCCCGGAAGGACCATTGGTGATGTCAGGAAGGGCATCCGGTCCAGCGCTCTATGCTCCAATAACAAGTCCCAAGTATATGGGCACCGTCAAACCCCATGAATGGGAAAAAAGAGGTTAAACCGAGAAAAAAACCTCCCAAAAACAAACTTGTATCTTCACCTAAGCTAGAAAGTTGGTGTTTTATTCCCGAATTTCGTTTTATTAATGCAGCTCTCCACCCTTTTTAGATCGCCCGTTGTTGTATATCCACTTGGTGATAAACTAGAAGGAGACAAGGAAGATGATCAAGGTGATTATATTATTATCAGTTTTGTTATATTTGTTGATATTTGTTTACATTCATCCCCTTGTGTAAAGAGTATTATTCATCCATTACATTATAGCTGACGAGTTCTTAAACTGTCTATTACACCCGTATAGTCACCGCACAGCTTAATTTCCGCAGTGCCTCGCTTCTCAGGGGTTTTTTTTGTAGTGCCAATAATGACTAAGTAAAATGCGCTTTAAACACTTGACGACAGCTAACTTCTTGTGACGCGTGCCATGAACTGATTTCAAACGTTTTTTCGTTACTTTCAATTTAGTGTCCCTTGTAAGCCGTAGGGCGGAAAAGTTGGGGAAAAACAGCGCTAGGTCGACGCCAAGAAGCCGCTCCAGTAAAGGTTCTCGTAGCAGCTCAGAGTCCTCTAAGGGATCAAGGAGTAGGTCTCGAAGCAGTTCACGATCGTCAAAACGATCTAGAAGTAGGTCGAGGTCGTCTAAAAGGTCGCATAGTGGATCTGGATCGAGTAGATCAGGTAGTGCTTCATCTAGAAATTCTGAAATCGATTTGGACTTTCTTGAGCAAACACCTGCAGAAGATGATAACTCCGAGAAGGTCAAGGCACAAAAGAAATCAGGAAAGGAGAAGGATGGATCGAAAAAGAGGAAAGACAGCCACAGTAGCATCGGGTCTAAGTCAGACAATTCTGAAGTAGCCTCAGACAATGAACGAAAGAACGCCCAATGGTATGCAGAGCAAGAGAAAAAACTCCTTGAGACACAAGAGAGGCTTGAGGAACTCCAGAAACAATTCGAAAATGATCGCGAACTCTTTAAAAAGCAACAGTTAGAAATGGAGGAGAAGCAAAAGTCATTACAAAGTAAACAACAGGAACTGCTACAAAAACAACTTGACGATCAACAGGAAGAGCAGAAGAGGTTGCAACAGGAACAAAGAAAATTACAGGTACGTTTGATCTTGTGCTTCTCTGTTTGCATTTGGTCTGTGTATCATTCCAGTTTTCATCCCCGATGTTCTTGTCGTATTTGGTTAAGCGGTCAGATTAGGTCGCAACTAGATATCTGGTAGCCATAGCTATTCAAGGGGATGGTTTGTAGGAAGAATAGCTCATGACAAGTAACCAAATACTAAGAAATGGCAGTACAGGGGATAGATGAAATGTCCTCAGTTTCAAATCAACACCAATATTATCCGAATGTGACGCAAGCACGTCGAAGACTGTCGAGTCAGTAAAACGGAACTCTTTTATATCTTATTTTGATTTTAAATAGAGATATCAAAACTAGAGAAATACGGGGCAGAGGTGGCGGAAGACACGTAGTAGTTTATGGGACACGCAATCAATGCATTTCCTATTTTTAGACCCACTGCTCGAGAGGTTTATCTTCGCACAAGGCTCATGACAGTTGATTATTATTACATGCAAAAGTGTTTCAGTATTAGTTTATTGTGCCCTCCTAAACCTATTAAACTACCATATGTTCAGAGATTGTGGATTGAAGCGTAGCATATCTTTGTTTACGAAGATCGCTACTGTTACCCTTTTGACAATTTTAGCCACGATAGTTGTCTTGTTTGTACTTTGACCCCCTGTGGCATTGACTACACGTGTCTGCTTCAGTCTCGTTTAGTAGTTCATCTGCTGCCTTTTCCGTGGCTACATTGAATGTTTACCTTAGTTACTATGTGTGGTTAAGCCCCATAGATATTTTGGCTCCGATATGGAAGTGTTACCCCGAACTTGCGAAATCTCAAGATGGGAACTTTCCAAAGGGATATTTTTAGGAATACTGATTGCCTTTTTACATCCCATTACCTCAGTT
>JAAAKL020000773.1:0-36734 GCA_010016065.2 Carybdea cf. marsupialis auct. non (Linnaeus, 1758)
TTTATTGGTGTACCACAGTTTCATAATTCATTCTTTTTGATTTGAGATAGTACTAAAAGTTTCTTAACGTTTTGTCCGTCGTAGTACTAGTTTCTTATAAAGAGTTTCTGATAAAAAAGCGTGTTTTTTGTGTGTGAACGGTCTCCATGAACACCACTACTGTTTTGCAGTAAACAATGGACCGCTATCATTTCGGTCAGCGGAAGCACTCTTATTCAAAATGCTGCACTTTACGCTAAGTTGCAGACCAAACTCATGTTGCCAAAATACAAAACATAGCAACTTCTCAATGAAAAAACTTTGTTATTAATTCATATCTGATAGTGTGTAAATCAGTGTCTACATTCAATCCATTTTCCAGGGAGAGCATAAGATTGGATAACAAGTATGCCACGAGCAACGAGTCGTCGCTCTGACGCCAGCGATCTCGAGCCTGATGGGCTTGGTAAGTGTAATTTTAAGACCGAAGTTGTATTTGTGACATGCCGTGAGTGAATACTGGGTTTGGTATTTTTATCTTGGATCCATTTGCAACCCCCTGTCGGTCTGTCCTCATGATTATGGCTTGGGAACGTGGCCTTACAGTTATTAAGGATATAAAGTAGCACATTTTCACTTACAATATGAAGTATGTGCCAGGTACATTTAACTTCATCTAGGAGAGAAATTAGAAAACTTCTAAGGAATATTTTGTTATGTACGTGCACAGTTCTTTGTACAAAAACATATATCATTAAAAGGAAACTACATAAGCTGCTCATGTTTATTCATTCACACACAACTTTATGTGTTGTGATACTTGCTCAAAATTGTGACTTCCTGTCTATTGATGTATTTGTTATGTCAAATACTTGATATCAAAATCTTAGTTACACTTTATCATATCTGCATGAGCTACACATTCTAAGCGTTGAATTGAAACCAAATATGTTTAGTTTCAACAACTTTGAGATTTTGACATAAAAGTTGACATTATCATGGAATTCTTTGAATGAGTTGCATATTTGATTTTATACGCACATGGAAGATACAGACTTCCCAGATAACAGCAGACATCATAGAAGGTTGAAAAGACTCCTAATCAGTTCTACTTATCACCCTCATTTGAATACCCGATCTTAGTAGCCACCATTCCCTCATTTTAGAACTACTTCCAGCAAAGTAATCAATTGCTCATTTAGAAGTCTACCATACATGGTTATAAGCAACTAACTTATATGCTATGTTCTTGCAATTTATCTGTTTCAGCTGAGCAAGAGCTAGAGAAGCTTCAACGTCAGTATCGCATCATGGAAGGGGACAGAAAGGCATATAGTGAGGAGTCACAAAATATCATAAGAAAGCAAAATGCTACAATAAATGCTCTCCAACAAGAAAATGAGGAACTAATGAAAGATAATCGTCTAGCTGGGAATGTGCAAAATGAAACAAAGGTATGTAGTTGAAATTTTGTTAAAGTAGAGAGTGCTTTAAATTGATCAAATTCTCTAACCTACCCTCATATATATGTGTTATTGTGTGTATGACAATGAGCAAAACCTAAGAGGAAAAAACAGGGAAGAAAAAGTTCTTGGGAAAGAGTGATCAAGTAGCCTAAGTGAAAGAAGAAAAAACAATCAAAGGAGTAAAAGTAGTGACAGATTTTGAAATAACAAATGTTAGTCAAAAAACCCTAAGATCATAGGAAGAAAGGAAGGTAATCAGGAAGGTGTGTTGTATTTAATGGGTATGTCCACCTGCTGGCCCTATATATTCTTTTGATGTTTCATTTCTTGTGTCATTTTAGTAGAATCCATGAAAACATCTTCCTTCTTTGAATTTGAAGATATTTTGATTTGTTTCATCTCTAAGAATCATCGTCAGATAATCTCTTTAGCAAACTTGAAAAATCTGAGTAAAAATATTATTTCTGTTACTACAGAACGTAAAGAAACATTTGAATAGGCAAATCGTTTTGACCAAGAAGCTTTTCATCAATTTTAAATGTTGCAAAAGATGTGCTAATGGGGCATTTTAGAATCTTAAGAAGGGGATGTTGTAAGCTTCATCTTGCTATGTTATGTGAGAGTCTTTTTATTTTTTACATTTCCAAGCTAGCTTATATAGGCAAAAGAACTTTGTGTATAAATTGTTGATGTTTTAGTGTGTCTAGCTTCATGTTATGTTCTCTTGTACATCCCCATATTGTTAATATCGATCCTCTCTGCATGTGTAAACAGTCTCATTGTACTTTGATTCTTTACTGATGTAGCTCAACTGATGAGAATCAGCAAAAAGCTTCTTGGTCAAAATAAGTTGCCTGTTCAATTGTCTGTTTAATAGAAGTGTATCACTTGACTGATGCACAAGTCCTAGAACACTACAATAAGTCTAAAAAGTTATGAATTAATGCATCAAGTTGATAACAGTATTGATTCTTTATGGTTTATAACTTTTCAACATCTTACAAACATATTGTACCACTAAATATTGTATACTATCATTCTAGGATAGCAAGAATGTAGACTTATTGGTTGACTTGATGAAGCATGAAGGTAATATTTTGTTATTTTTCAGGTGCTATAAATGTTCATTCATGTTTGAAGATGTTGCATCATGTATTTTTATTGATCAATTGTGACTGTATTTGCCTTGCTCACTTGTGTGCTGTTCTAACCATCATGAGGAGTTGCATCTTGAATCATAACACCAAGCATTACTGGTGATGTAAAGATATAGTAATTATCATATTTTCAGTGAAATGATGAAGTAAAACCAAACAACAATATGCCTAGCATAATACCTTTGGAAAAAATACACAAATTACATATACCATTAACTAAGTTTACTTATTGATAGAATGGTGTGATGTGTCAACCACAAAATCCATTTTAACAAGTGAGTGTAATTATGAACTCAACACACTGACAATGAGTACATACACTGAGCATAACTAGTCTTGCATCAACTTAACATTCTACTTATACATAGTAAATAAATGTAAAATATGTTACCGAATTTGGTACAACACATCACTTGCAATATTTAACCTAGAACACACTATTCCTAGTCCAGATTTATGGAGACAGTTCTGTGACAATAATAAAGTACCAGGGTTGTAGAAGAGGCCTAAAGGCAAACAAAGGATGATCAGACATAAAGGGAAAACAAACTAATATGTACATAAATAGGTCCTTAATAACTTATTTTTTAATGTTGTTAAAGACCTGATATTTTATGTTCATTAAATCCATCATAAATCTCTAACTCGTTTTTTCGGAAAATGGTTTTTTAGATCTTTCTGCAGATTTCTTTAATGCAGTTTTTCAGATAAGTTTCAAATTTGTCCTCTGATTACACCACCTGCAATTATTCTAGTCAGATTTAGTCAACTAAAGGTTTCATAATATACCATGTGATGAAAATTCAAGTTATATCACCGAAGTGAGGAAGCTAATGTAAACTATCTATTTGCAGTACAATAGAGCTTCCAGGTACTTTTAGCTTCATTGCTTGCACATGATATCCAGGGTAGCAGTTTTTTCTGGAAAAATAGGTTGTATTTCAGTGAACACTTTGTGAGAAAGATGTGTTTTATAGAAGATGAGTAACATGGTTGCAAACTAGACAATGATTCCTATAATAGAGTCATAAAGTTGACAGGCTTGCTGATGAAGCACATATTACAGAGGATTCTACACCCATGCCATTGAGTGAAAACCTTAAACAGTGACCAAGCTGTGCCCAGAATTTTGTAGAGACTAAGCCAAGAACAGGATGATCCTGGTGGTGACATTTTCACTTTTCTCTAGTATCCCTTCTGACTTGATACTTTTAAATCCTCTATTCTCTATAACTCTTTCTGCTTTCCATGGGTTGTGGACAGCATGATGGGCTAAATGGCGGTCCCTCTATGGTCAAGTCACATAGTACAGAGGAGTTGGTCTCCAAAATTGAATAGAGATGGATGAGATGTCCACCAGTTGAGTCTCAGGGGCTAATTTGGTGAATAGAGAAAAGTGAACTATGTTATCACTGGGTCACCATAGCACAGTTGGTAGAGCGGCACACCATGGCTGCATGGGTCCCAGGTTCAAACCCTGGTGGTGACATTTTCACTTTTCAGTATTATCCCTTCAAATACTTATGTAAATGTGAATCATTTTTTGTAAGTTGAGGGGATTGGACTATCAAACTGGGTAAGAAGCCCCGCAAATTTAGGTTTCAAAACAGACATTAAGTGTTGGGGAAGAACACTTAAAACATCTGAAAGTGAAAAAGTCCAAGTATTTACCTCAGCAGTATTTTTCAGTGTATTGAGTGTTAAGAAACTCACATTTAAAAGCAATAAAACAATCACCAACAACGTGTTTGTTAAATAAGGCATCAAAAGAAGGTGGGCTATGCAACATCTTATGTTCTAAGTTTCAAGGATATCCCTAACAGAGATATTGATCAAATGAGATTAATGGAAGAGAGGTGCCTGGCTAAGTTCTAAGAATAGTAGCCAGCAGAATTAGTGCCATTGTTACAAGTGCTAGGATTTGTTATGCATAACTACATTTTTTTCACCACTCTTGTGATTTTCCACCTGCAGGACATCTAAAATCTTCAATTAACAGTGAAAAGGAGAATGTGAATAGGCTAGATACAGAGGTAAGCAGCAACTCTGAATATTATAGAAACCCATTCAATTTCCTAACAATGTTACATTGACTTTTGGAATGTTCTAGGCAATTTGTAAATTGATGAATTGAATGTGTTTAAGAAATGAAGGCTTAGTTGAGAAATTTTCAGTGTCATTATTTAGATATTTTTTAGCAAGTTAATGGTTTTAACCTTTAAGGTTCGTTTTGAATATATATGAAGATTCCTATTGTATCTACTGTTTATAACCATGGGCAATCAGGCAGGAAACAAGTCAGGTTAAGCAATCAAAGTGTGTTTGTATCAACAATTGAAATTTTGAAGTTCCCAAAAGTTGCTGCACATGTATTGGTGAAATCAGATAGTTTAAGAGTATTGATCAACATGTTTCATGTTTTTTTGCAGAATGCTAAAGAAATAAGAGTTGTAGTAAAATTGGTATCTGTTGTGTGTGAAAGATAGCACCTTACATTTAAAACTTTTCATGTGTTTGGCCCAGAAGTGCAGAGTGCAGTAGCAATTGGATACCAAATGTTGTCACTGTTTAATAGTTTGCAATTGTTAAGAGGGAGAGCAAGGCCATTTGGAAAATCAGAATACTTACATGCATGCGTGTTTGCAGTAGAATATGTTAGTCTAGATAGAGATAATGTAGTACTGGAAGAGAGACAGAAGCTGAAAAATACAAACCCACAACAACACAATAATAGCACAGGTCTCACCATTTCTCACCATCTCATCCTATTTGCAATCTTTGGAGTTATTATGAGCCATGACAGAGTGCATACAAGTTTCTGGACTACTACTATGAAAGAGCCCCCTAATCAATTTAAGTGAAACATTGCATGTGCAGTATCGATTTTTCACATTTTTGTAGTGAAAATAGACATCTAACATGTTTCTTGTTTAATAATTGACAGAAAGACTGGATATGATACATTAGGAACAAAGATAACGTCTTGCAAACATTGAATCAGTATGTCATAACATAATAATGCCCTAATGGTAGTAAGGACTTACATTAGACTCAATGTATACTCAATGCTATTTTATTCTCATTTAGTTATTTCTAGCACCCCACCCACCAAGCCAATCCACTTATAAGATTTTGTAAAGTGACATCCAAGAGTATTCTGGATGCCTTATGTGGTCTTTCTGATACTATATATTTTGTCTATTCCATGATTTGACTGTAAACAATAACTTAAAACTGTATCTTTACCTGTTTTTTTCATGTAGATACACTCTATGGAAATAATGATTAAAAAGAAGAGAAAGGGCATGGGAGGGTATGTAGTTAACAAACAGTTTTGCCTGTAGACACTTGCTTCTCAACTTTTTATTTCTTATTGCTCCTGTTTGAA
Organism: Carybdea cf. marsupialis auct. non (Linnaeus, 1758); assembly: GCA_010016065.2. Lineage (NCBI taxonomy): Eukaryota > Metazoa > Cnidaria > Cubozoa > Carybdeida > Carybdeidae > Carybdea > Carybdea cf. marsupialis auct. non (Linnaeus, 1758). Next base: position 5,991 of record JAAAKL020000773.1, read on the forward strand.
ATTGGCAATTCAAGTTTAGATAACTGTTTTTATAATAGTAGCTATGCTTAGACCAATCTTATTTGATGTTTATCTTGGTAGGTCCTGGATTCAATATGGTGCCTAAAGATCTGTCAGTTTAATCAGTTTAACTTGAGAGTGTTTTCCAGAGTAAACTAAATACATGAGTCTAGCAGAAATGAATTCCCCAAATGCCCAATTTTTTGAAGTAGCCGTCTGAGGTTCCAAGGGTTAAGCACCTTGTAATATTGATATTTCAATAATGCGAAAAGATTAGAGCGGGGCAGTCTTGCCGTGCCATGTGCAACCAATATTGTTGATATTGTCAATATTGTTCTCTTCATATCTTATTCATACAGAGAGTAGAGAAAAAAATGTAAAGCCTAAATCCTTCGAACGTCTAACATCTTTTTATATTCCAAGGGTACACATGAGCCAAGCGAAGAATATTCAAATACAAAAACAAATACGGGTGCTTGAAAATAGACTGGACCAGGTATGTACTCTCCCATTTAAGGACTAATCAGACCATTAGACGTAAATGCGAGATTTTGGCTATTGGTTGCATGAGAGCATGTGCTATTAAACATTTTATAACAAACATCCTTCCTGTCATCTCCATAATGATAGGCAGTCATTAAATGTATCAGTTTTGTGTGGAAGAATAGTTGTTTACATAATGTTTGACGTAGACATACATTTGACAAATATATTTAGATAAAAATGTAATGCCAACACGTTCCCATGCATATCTTTGTTCGATATTGCTATACCAAGTTGCCAAGTACCGGATGTCCTACAGTGGTTTAAATAACATCCGAGTAACAGAAATTTCTCGAGTGAGAACTCGTAGGGTGGAGATTCAGAAACATTTATATTAATGAGAGTAACTCCATCTTGTGAACATATTGCTATCAAATTTGCGTTTTGTAATTCCCTCTACACACAGTCTTCTTGCTCCGTCTATTATGCGTAAACATCGCAGAATGCTTCTAGACCTCCCAGAGCATTCCCAAGTACTCAACTGTCGTCCATTCGCAGAATATACCGTGTTTATTTCCAACTTCGGGGGCCATAGATAGATAGAGAGTGATTTCTATTATTAATCTCAACGTTTGTTATAGGATGTCTGTAGCTGACTTTAACATGACTCGCAGGTTCCTCCGATGGCAGGCGTTTTACTTGTTTAGCAAGCGTAACAGTACTTCTTCAAGTCTTGCAGGCGTAAAGAAAGATAGAGCCAATAGGGTATTTTGCAACGTAATGTTCATTCCAGAAGTAAATGAAGCTAATGATCAAATATGCTTAATCTTTCTGAAGATTGTTATGGCGTTGCCAATCCTGCCTCTATTACTATCATCTACATTTACGTCGGCACTTATCAACATAACTGAACCTCTCTACTATTTCGCCAACAATTCCCAGTAATACTGAGTTTGTAATCTGTGTGTATATTACGATGCGATGTGCAGTGTTTGATTATAATGCCTCTCCATCTTCACTTACCAATGTTCCAAGTATACAGCATTCCCGAAAAACAATGGCAATTGCCTTCGCCCCCTCCCCCGCGTGCCCCCTCTGGTATGCATTTGGCACTCGGTGTTAGCAGCACGGTTTTGATGGTCCTTTCTCTATGGTTTTGATACACTTTGAAGTGAGCCGCAAATGCATCTTGGTAGCCAGCTACCAGGTAGCCTCGTCCGTTTTTAGCTGTAGAATGTTTGAATGCGCTCTACATTTGCGCCAGAGATAATCTCTGTTTGCGCATGGTTTGAACTTAAGATCTTTTCGTGTTCATCAGGGCTTTAAAAGCATATAGGACGGCAAGTGATACGCAAAGTCAGTAACCCCCCGTTACATTCAGCCTCATCTCAACAGCATCACAACTCTGCACATGTCTAAAGCAATATGAATAGAATAAAACGGTTCCAGGATAAAACGGTCTTCGTCGTCCGCCTGGATCTTTAAATTGCTAAATGTCAAGTAAATGCTTAGCAATTGAAGATAAATGGACTTACAGAGGCTGTACATAAAATGATTTACGGGAAGATATACTTGTGAGAGCTAAGTAACCCCAAATCTTCTAGAAGATGTAAGTGCTGCTACATAGGGCATACTTACTTATCAGGGCTGTTAATTACTTGACGATAGTAATTACTTGCAGATCGAAGATATGCATCCGTTGAAGAACAATGTTCCTTTCTTTGTATTATACTGCTATTATTTTTATCTGATCTGTTTCATCTGAAGGCTAACAGGAAATTCAATGAAAACCTTGCAGATAATTCGAAGCTTCGTTCGGAAATTGATCACTTGAGAACCGAAAGGGCAATATTTGAAGGACTGTATAAAAAGTTGGAAAAGGTTCGTATTAATTGTGTTTTTGTATGGACTTCTGCATATTAATATACTATAATTTACAAACCCATGGGTTTTGAGTTTCTTATTTTATCTGCACACGGTCCAAGTCTCCGTCCACACAAATGCAGATATCTTTGTAAAAGGAGATTGTTTTTCGATTTTCATGTTTCTTTTATTGTCGATTATTGTCTCAGATCAACACGGGAGGGCAAAGTTTTCCAATGAAACTGCAGTGCCGTACGGGTTCCTAGTTGAAGAAAAATTTCGTTGTTTCACTCTAGGTTATGTTGTTACTGAAGGTAATACGTTAACTACTAACATAATGGTAACAACATGCCTGCTCCATCAGTTGTGGATAGTTTGACAAAATATGATTTTCCCTGAAATACTGAGGTCATTGTAACAAGGAGACAAACGTCAGGTTCTCATTGTTGCGTCGAAGTGGCATATCTTACAAGCTGAATTTTATGAAGTAAAGGAGGGAAAGAAATGTTTTGGTTCGCTAGAAAACAAATTATTTTTATTTGATGTAAACGTTTTTCAGTAACTCCGATTTTAATTTTATTCCAGCATGTCAACGACAATAAATTTGAAATTGCTGAATGTATCGAAGCGTCAACCAGTGCATACGATGCCAGGTGAGACAAAGACATAATTTTATTACCTCCACTTAGTTCTTCGTCATAAGGATTTGCACAGGGTAGGAGTACAGTATCTGTTATCCCTAGGGATTATGACCAGGCCAAATATGGCATTAAAGAGTTACAACTGAACGCATCTGTTATGTAAAGGAGAGTTTTCACCAAATTGTCTACTTTTTGACATTGTCCCTTTATCTTTCGCAATTCGTCTACATCGTTGGTAAGCTGCTTTATAATGAAAGTAGACCTTACGTGTCAGATGGGAACTAACTCGTTTTATAGAACTCTTTCGATTCCTGCTTGGAACATCTATGCGTATCCGGCATTTTCTGTATTTGCTACAGCTCGCCCTTATATAAAAAGTACTTTCACTCGTTTTTATTTGATTTAAACACGTAAAAGAAAACTCGCCCCTTCTTTACATACTGTATTAAGTTTTCAGGTAGGATATCTGGCAAAAGCAACTGTTAGTTTCTCACTGGCCTTCTGTAAAGATCCGTGCTACCTTGCTATAAAAGAATTCCATATTTACTATATTTCAGTCTGTACACAAGAACTGACACTGTGTCTACTTATTTTCCCCATAGAGTGTGCCCTTGAAGTATCCCTATCGGTTTGCCAAAGCGCAGATACCATACAACTGTACCATTCCATTCAACTGTACCATTCCATTGGTAAACACTTATTTTTGTTAACGGATTTCGTTAGATCCACGAGAACTAATCTTTTTCTTACACTTATATTGTTTTGCCTTTAGAGATGACGCGCAAACAAAGATGATCGCTTTAAAGGAAAAATCCGATAAGGATCTCACTCAGTACAATATGGAGTTAAAAGAACTTATTCGAATCATAGACCATGACAGGAAACTGAAGGAATTTATGGGTGTCAAGGGTGAAGACCGCTCGGATTATCATGGTCTAAGCACAGCATCTGCTCAAAGGATGGCAGAAAAGGAAAAGCTGGGAGATAAGGAGGAAACGATAGAGGTACATTAGGTTTTTATATTGATACCACGAAATTGAAGATGATAGATAAGTAATATGGTCAAGCAACTAGATATTCAATTGTGGATTCGGTTGTAGTCATGTGGCGAGAAGAGGGCGCGCGCTTCTTCTTCAAAACGCACGAAGGTTTTAGGCCGTGGTCTGATAAAGGTACATCCCGAATTCTCGAACGCTCAGTGTATTACATTATTGTCTCCCTACAGAATCCCCTCATAGTAGTTAGGTTGGTCTTGTCAGTATTAGAAGGAAGATTTATTTGAGGGTTAAAAAGTGTGATTAGGATTGTGAAAGAGGGTCTTTGACTTCACGTCAGAGACATGCCAGTCTTTAACCCGGTGTATACATTTGGCATATGAGTTTTGTAAACGGAAAGGACTACTAGTCTCAAGGATATGCTATATTCACTGACCAGACCGAGTATGAGGAGGAAAGACTGACTAGAAGTGTGAAAATTGATTTTTTTGTAAGCTTGAAAGTGAAACCAAGATGTCGCAGTTACGCATACTATAATCATAGGTAAACCCGTATGATTGTTAAAAACGTTTTGCTAGTGGCTCGTCGTAATGACTGACATGCGCAAAAAGAGCAACAAAATTGCGCCATGTTTCAAACAAATTTAATAAAAACTTTTTAGTATGTTTAATATCCCTTTTCTTTCTTCCTTAGTCGTACGAATCTGCATTTGAGAAAATCAAAGCTACTACCGGAATTGAGGATATCGATTACCTCGTGGACAAATTCATCGAAGTGGAGGATAAAAATTTCGCGCTCTTTAATTATGTGAATGAACTCAATAACGAAACAGAAATGCTTCAAGATCAAATAGTTGCTGTACAAGCAGAGATTGAAAAATTTAAGAGTGAGACAGTGGAGCTGGAAGAAGGAAGGAAGACGATTATGAAAGAACTAGAGGTAGCAGGCTCACGTCACCATGCTGTTTATTCTTGCGTTTTACTGTGGTTGTTGTGCAGCATATCTTTCTTCCTGACAACAGGAACTGTCATTGCCGTCCCTAGCATCATTTGTATCATGATTATCATTTTCATCGTCATCAGTGTAATGATAATGATGATATCATCATGATGAGAGGCATCATCATCATCATCATCATCATCATCATCATCATCATCATCATCATCATCATCATCATCATCATTTTTATCTTTGTCGTCACCACGATATCATCATCATTGTCATCATCAGCAGCATGATCACTGTTATCGCATTACCAATGCAACTTCTTTGTCGTCATCATTGTTATCGGAATCATTGACATTATCTGATAAGTTTCACTGATTCCATTTTCAATTTATATTCTGACGATTTTGTACTCTGAGGAGTGTCAGACGAAAATAGTACTAAAACGAATTCGCTATTTTCGTGCAGTTTTATTATTTTGTACCATTAACAAATTGGGTCTTTTATCTAGCTGCATGCTCAGGACCAAACAAGTCTTTAGTCGAGTTTCAGAGGAACGGTAATTGCTACTGTTTAAAGTGAGTTTAAGGTGGTGAATTAAGTGACAACCTCCCATTAGGTACACCACTAAAAGTTATATTGTTGACAGAATTCTATTTAACATCTTACGCCTTAAACGATTTTTTCCCGCTGAGTACGTTGCCTTGATATTTCTTGCTACTCTGTGCTCCCTTTAGCATATTTTGTGTGTATCAAATATTGAAACCAGGTAATATAATGTATGGTTGGTTTTTGTTCTGGTTCTACTTGTCGATTTTTAATCTCAGGACGCTAAATTATCATGTTATACAACCATGGAGACTGACTTTCTTTCACTGTAGTTGAAATATGTTATAATTTTCATTACTTAAATCGGAAAAAGTGGCATGCATTTTTAGGAATCGTAGCAGTGGATTCGGTAGCATAGCCTTTAATTCAATAGAAAAGGGAGTTGTTTAAATTTATTATCTGTTAATTTATTGTGCAGGCACAACTTTCAAGTACGCAAGAGAAAGCTCATGCCTACGAAAAGACGTACACATCAGTGAACAAAACCTTAGAACAGTTGAAGCAAGGTAATGCACTTTAAGTTTAAATAAACATATGTTGTTTGCATGTTGGGTGGCTGTACGATAGGTCTCTCTTGTGCCTTATCAATCTCTATTTATGATACTTTTATGCACTTGTCGCCCTGACTCCTAGCACTTTCATTATTTGTACTACTAAAGAGTCATCGCGTCGGAAGGGTTTTAAAGGTGGTTGAATGTGCAGGGACGTACACTTTACATACCAATTCGACCTTTGATCGAAATTCTTTTCGCGACCTCTTACTGTGAACCAGCCGTGAACTTCATTTCTGTATAATGATACGAGTATGAAGGTTTTAACTATATTTCCAGGTTTCAAGTACCTTGACCTTCCAAGTTAGAGACTGTAGAGTTATCTTGTTATAAAGTTATCATGATACTTCAAAAGTCTTAAACAATACTGGTGTTGGCTTATATTTGAAATCGCGTAGGTAGGATATTTTTTGCGTAGACTTCTCTTCGGTTAACGTGCACTTTCCAGGTCATGATCATACGAGGCGCTGCATAACTTTTTGTAGTCATTTTGAGAGGAGCATAGTCTCACAGAAACTTTTGCAGTTGTATACGAACTTGCATAACCTTGCATGTTGTCTCCCCTCGATATGTTAACACTTTGAAGTTACACCAGCCATGGGAAGAAGTTGTTCTCGTACAAACTTAATATTTCATTAATAACTATTCGGAGACGATAAAGTAGGATGCTGTTAAAGCTCCACACCATGCACTATTAAATTTGTATCTAACTAATAATTTTGTCCTTGACAATGGTGTGATAATTTCCTCGCAGTTACAGGCATAGAAGGACTTCTGTCTTATCCAGGGTTAGTTTTGTTGTTCTTATTTATTTACTAGAATATTTTTCATGTTCTCAAAACGTATTCCAATTCCTATGTACCTTCCTATTTGTTTGTTAAATTTGCTGGCCTTGTCTCGATCTCTTTTTACCACGTGGTCTTATTTTGCGTAGTTCCATGTCATTCATGTGTTTACACTCGTATGACTTCTCCGTGATACATCACTTCTAATAGTTAACTCAGTTGAATTGTGCTGATCATTACAGATTGTTTCTTTCTTTGCAACGGAAACAACGAGAGTCGGTTGATAATTTAAATCAAGTGGATTTTCTTCATCTTTTAAGGTGTCATGTCCACGTTTACGAAAACCAACTGCGATTCGTCATCAATTGATGATATGCTTGATAGCCAAAGTGGAGTTACGCATAGAAACTTATTAGACGTAAGTACCTTTTAGTATAACATTAAGTCTCAAATATGCCAGTCATTCAGTTAGGTATAAGCATTTACAGGTGCACTTTTATGCTAGGCGAATCATGCACCGTTTTATAGGAGTAGAACGGTACTGGTTTATTCTATCGTAGCTCTCTCCAATCTGCAGCTATACATGATATAACTGCATTGCTTTACTGCTGTGCTACTTTACGATCGATTCTGTTGTTAATATGTTGATATTTCTGCACTAGATAGATATTTTTTCAGGCCGCCGGTCGAATATTGTTGCCAGCTATTGATACGTTTTAGGGGTATTTCTCGATAGTTTTAAAGAATACTAGTCACACAAAAGTTTTCTGCAGTAAGGAAAGAAGATGTGATATGCACACCGTTTGTTCTTGGAAATGCAGTCACTCGTCTCATGTGAAAGGTGCTTTAACATGGCAGTTGTGCGCCGTTTCTAAAAGTAATTAGAGATAATTACTGTCTTTTCAGCCAATGGTTCGTTTCATTTTATCTATAGCCTTACACTACAAGATAATTCGGGGTTGAGTAGTTGCACAGAATTTATTGACATTTGATAATACTGTGTAAATTTTCCACCCCAAATTATCTTTTCGCAAATGGATTTCCATAACATCTAATAACCCTCTCCCCAAACTCGTCACAAGTGTTCATTTAAATTGTCTTCTTCCTCTATACTAATCGTAGAGATTGTGAACAGTTGCCTCTGATTATCGATATATGAAACTGAGAGAACGTAGTTAACATCATAATTTTTGTTTTCTTTTGTATGTATTAGTATCTTGGAATAATTGAGCAAAGAACAAACGAGTTACTTGGAGCCCAAGCATTTGTGGCAGTCAAGGTAAGTTTGCCTACGGGCTATGATGTATTCAGTTTTGTTGATTAGAATTCAGAAAACCTCGGAGCACGAAAAGATGATACGAAATTTATTTATTCTTGATTTAGGAAGTAGATATGCATATTAGGTTGAAGCGTGTGAAGAATCCCAAGGTTTTTTTTTGCTTACGTTTAAAATTAATTAACAAGCTCACTCCTCAAGTTGCAGATCCGTTTCCCCAATGTCTTGTTCTGAGATATCTTACCCTATTATTACAAGGACAGTTGTAATCAGTCAGTTTATTTATATTCAAGTATATCTGTAAGAATGAGAAATTTTTGACAGTATTTCGGAGGATTTTTCCGTAAAAGAAGACCCGTGAAGCTGTTATATTTAGTAAAGCATTCTTTCGAAATGCTCTAATCTTTCACCTTTCACATTTGTGGTTTAACAATAACTGGTTGTAGATAGCCCTCTACGAGGAGAATGTACTTTTACTTTTCCCTTGCATTTGCCCCAGAAAGTGTTGTAGACATCGTCAAATATGACATACCTTTGAGGTCCACTTCAGAAAATATGTCAATGATGAGGAATTGAATATATACAATTTGAAAATATACTGGAGAAATAGAAAGAATGTTACCAGCGAAACTCTAAATTAAGATCCCAAATTTATCGGGTAGAATGTTCTGCCAACTGAGCTATGGTGAGTGGCGATGATAATTCACAATTTCTTAACCGCTGCATCAGCCCCAAACGCCTCCAACGTTAAACAGAAACATCCATCTTTACCCTATTTTGGAGACCAGCCTTGCTGCGCCATTGAAGTGTGTATGAAGAGGTCGACATACCTCATTTTCTCAATGGCATTTTGCAGATTTGTAAGAGTTCTGTCGCAAAATGGTTAATTGCTAGTGTAATCACGACCTTTTTTGAACATGATGACGCTGCGTAAGTCCTCTACAAGATGTAGAGCTACTTTTCCTTTTCACGTATCTGGTGTTACATTTCAATCCGTTGGCATAGGGGCCCATCTGCGTAAGCCTGAGACATGGTAAATCTCTTTTACAGGCCGTTAGCATCATGAAGTTAATCATTTTCCATAGTGCCTTGTTTCCGGTGGATTTTTTTCGTGACAACGAGTTAGCCGGTTCATTACATATAAATCGAGGTTTCGAGCCCTGGTTAGGTTGTTTGACTGGTACTAGAAGTGTTTTGAGTGCAAATCCCAGTCGTGTTGTTTGACTTATTATTCAAGTGTTATGAGTTCAAGTCCGGCCACCACTCCCATTCTTCCACTATATGGTCTAGAATGAAAACGTTTTATATAGGGCACTGGAAACGATCATTGATCGCAATCAGAACAAAGCTTTCTTCACCCACTGGCGTTATACAAGAGCACCCCACTGCACATGCTCTATTTCACACATATTCCACTTAAACGAAGATGGTTTACACTTTGTTTTCCTTACTTTCTTTTTCAGCAACAGGATGAAGATAGGACCAGCGAGCCAGTAGAAGCAGTTAGTCTTCTTGGAAAGGGGCCTCTACCCCATTTTACGTCATCGTCTGCCGCTTACCAAGCAGGTGACGATGATTCAGATTCCGATTATTCCGTGCAGAGTGAAGACGAATCAAGACCCTTTACACGTGAGGAACTGAAGGCCAGGATAATGAAAGGGGTACGTCATTCATACGTTAGTGTACTTTTTCTCGTGTAGTGTGGTTTCTAACTCACTTTGCTTAATCAGGATTTTTTGATCATGTCCCACAAAGCACTGCCCCATCATAAGATGGAGTAGTTAAAATTACGTGGTACTTGACTATAGAAACTAGGAAAAAGTCAAGCATAATCGACCTGATGTTATCATCAAGAATAAAAATATAAAAGAATCGACACTCATAGACTTTGCTATTCCGATGGACCATTGAGTGGTTATCAAAGAGAGAGAAAAGAGAGAGATTTATATGGATTAAGACGACTGAATTTTGACAAACGCAACCTATCAAAGTTAATGTCATCCCTATTCTCATGGTTGCATTGGTACAATGTCCAAAAACCTAGAAGGCTATATGAAACAGCTTGGTATTCCTGACAAAATCGGCAGCACACAAATATCGACACTAATTTGCTCAAGAAAGATCTTGCAAAATGCTCTTAGTCTTTAAGGTGAGGGTCTTACCTGAGGCTTGAATTGCTTTCTCTTAGCAGTGTTGATAGAGGCACGAGTTGCAACAGAAAATCATTTACGACCCAAAATTATAATAACGAAGGATTTGTCATTATATTGTTTGAATTTACTCCGAGCTTTGAAACTGATTTGTCAAAAAATCATGAAGGAATCACTCGAATTTGTGTCCTAATTTAAGTGCTTCATATGTTCAAGTAATTAATTTGTCAATGAGTGCCATAGAAGGGATTGCTACAGATAGTAACTCATTCATACAGATTATCTCATGAGAAAATTACGTCATACGTTTTACTTATTACGTTTTCTGTAGGTGTAACAAGATCGATTCAAAGTCCGAGTTACTTGTATGATAGACGTTTTTGTTTCATTTGATTTCCATTACATATCTACAAATATGTATCTTTTTACAATCAGGTGTGTTTGTTGTTGTGTTTTATTGTGGTCAATTTTTACGAAAGAAAAACGGTGTAACATTCAATGCCCAACATATCTAGTATATGGGAGTGTTTGACTATATTAAGTTGAACTGTATTAATAAAATAGATTATTTTTATATTATATTTGTATTTTTTACATTTATTTATTATCTATTATTTTTACTGTTATTATTACTTTTAGATATTGTTGGGTTTTTTTATTGATCTTTTAAAATCTTTTAACAGGGTTATTCCTCAGTTGCATTGTATATAGATATCGACACTGTTGTTCTTGTTCTTTACCTATAATTCCTGATTGAACTTAATCGTACAGAAGGAAGTATCTAAATGCAAGTGGAAAAAATCGCTTCCTCTTCAATCTCTTCACATCATCTAATGCTCCTTACAAAATAAATCGGTGTTTTGCTCTTTACTTCTAAATGCAATTTGTCGACAGACTTTTGTCTACTAAGTAACCCAAATGTATTGCCGATTAATCTCCATTTTAAACCTCAGATCATTTGCTTTCCTTTTCGCTTTCCTAAACCCATCTGCTGCCGTTATTTTCTGTTCTCACCTTGCCCGAATCACACCAACTACAGCTATTTCCATTACCTTTTTGCGTGTTTTCCGTAGTTATTCTTCGGGTGTGAAAATGGACGTCTAATAGCTTTGAAGTATGATAGACTGAAACTGATATTGATGTCTTTATACTGTCTCTTATTTACCATGGTTATGATAAAGAAAAAATCGATATGATAATGACAACGACGATACAAGAACAAGATAAACCCTACGTTATCAACTTAACTACGACACCACAACTATCACGATAGTGTAGTGATCTGAACCTTGCGCACCCGTAATTTCTCCGGTGTTATCTTCACTGACCTGTTCATTTTTCTGTCAATATTTTTTATCTCGATTTTTAGGCAGTGAAAAAGACCGCTGTGAAAGGATCAGCACATGTATCTGCCCAAGCTAACCAAAACCAACTGGCCAATTCTAGTGCATCTGTGAGAGAATTGTACGGATAATCTATTCATTTCTACGTTTGGGACTCCATCCTTTACGCTTGCGCCACCCCTTGTAAATTCATCTCAAGGTACGACGAAGATATGAACGTCAGCATGGCTGTTGTCGTGATTTTACGGTATATATATCATTTCATCACTTCATTGAACATATTGGACATAATGCAATGATGTTTTACCAGGGAGTCGCTATCAGAAATCATAGTATGTTGACAGTCGATTAGTCGTAGCTCCCAATACACCTATGTATTTACATATGGTGGGACTTGCGATGCCAGCTTAGTTTATAAAGAACTAAAAATCGTAGCTGACTATGGATATACATGAATTTTTCAACATTTTGCGCAGCCGTCCTTCCTTCCAAAAGACAGTAAAGTCATCAATCGCCAGCACTTTTCTACGGGAGGAAGATGCATAGATGGTTGCCAATCGGTTTACAGAATGCTGCTTTAATCGCAGCCTTACATTCTTGCAGAACAAATGTTTTATTATTGTTTCTCGGTGAAAGAAGCATGTTCTTATTACCTTACGTTAAAGCTATTTTGGTTTTTAACAACTGTTGATATATAAATGTACTGCGTAAACTCTGCTCTCACGTGTTAACACACAGTTGGTAACCATAAAGCTTTACTACGTTGTTTCTTTTTCGGATGCATACGAAAGTTGGCAGAGCCGTCTAACCAGCAGTATGAGAACCAACCCTTGGAAAAGTACGTCTTAGAACTTAAACGAAGGTTTATTTAGACTGATCCGGAGATTTAATTGCAAAATGATGAAAGTACCTATGATACAAGCCACTTGGAAACTCTCTTGTTTGGTTCAAGATAAAGCCCATGAGTTTCGAAACTCCTTTCACTAATAAATCGTGATGCCTTTTGAAATATACATTACATATGTTTCTAGATGTCAGTGGATAAACAGAAAAACTAGGATTCATACGTGTCAGAATACATAAGTAGATAAGGATAAGAAGGAAACGTAGTGTCGAGAACGATATTTTTTCTTCAGCAGTTGTTTCCCTAGGTTTTAACGTGCTTTTTTAAAATCCTGCTCAACCGAGGACCCTTGACTAACTTACAGTTCAGTAATTTGTAAAGTGCTTTATTTATAGCCCTTTTAAGATAGCTATGTAAAATTATGTGCAAGTTCCCAATACAATACACTTTTTCCAGTTTTGCGCAATAGTTCATGTATATAGGTGTGCACAAGCTTTTGTTGATTCTGTAAATGTTATTGATAAAATCAGATGTAATTTGCATACTTAAGTACCACGAGTGATGGTCTTCAGATCGCCGTTTCCTTGTCCATTTCCTTTATGTTCTTTTCTCTTATCCTTTCCTTTATGACTTTTATCTCAAATTTCGTTCCATCATTTCTGTTTCTTTCCCTTGATTGCTTTGTTCTTTTTTCTTTCTCGATTTCTTGTTGTCCATTCCGTCCTGACTTTTCTCGTTTTCTCCGCATTCGCTCCCTGTCAAGCCTATTACAGAAGTGTGCTATTTTATTGGCACATGATCTACCTGAAGAATGTGTCCAGTCGTAATTAGACTGAATGTACAAGCAACGAGTGTTAGAAGAGCTATTACTTTTAGAATTGCTTTTCCCTCTTTATTGCAAGTTATTCTCTTAAAATATTTCCGTAAAAAGTTGCTTAAATCGGTAAAGGCGTCCATACATTAGAAAGGCATCTTTATTGGAGAAGTTCAAATGCAAGCGCCCTACCTACACAGTTTTGGTAGTCTTAATTGTCTCATTCATGAGCTCTGTTGATATAGTGAATACACTGGTCATCGGTTTCATTATACCAGAGTGACAGATTTTCAACTCTGAGCGGGTCGTTTTTATCTTTTAAAAATATTTTTATATTGAGGATTCCTGAATTTCGAACAGGGTATAAAAAATTTTCACTCTAAAGAGACACACCTTAAATACTCAATTATTCCCCCATCTTCTAACAAACCATGGCCAATGCAGGTTCCTCTTATTAATAAGCCCCAATCTTCCCATTTTGGGACGGGGAAAGGGAGTAAATAATTTGTATGTTAAATAGCGTTTCTAATATTTTTTCCAACTATTTCGATACCCTCTATGCGTAGGTAACCAATTTCGTTATCAAATCAGAAATCCATGAGACATCTTAAATTGGTACGACTTTTATTATTCTACCTTCGAACAAACTTAACTACAATACACAATCTGACAAATAAGCCCCAGGAGCTTAGTCTAATATTTATGTTACATACGATCATTTTGCCGAACTTTTACAAGGTCGGATCAATCCCTGTGCTTGACCTGGATGGAAACTAGACTTGGACGTAACTGGCCATTGTTATATACTGGCTAAGGAGAACTATATTTTCTCAGAGTAAATCATTCTGGGCTCCTGGCTTAGTGTTGGAGTATCATGGCTGGATGTAGAAAAGAGGAGGCTATTACTCTATGCTGTATATTGCGTGTTTATATTGATCTTGGTGATCATTCTACAACTAGGTGATGCAAGATCAAGATGTTGGACTTTAGTACCTGATCCTTTGTCATCCAAGCCATTTCTACTCTCAATGTTGCTACTGGAACAAAGCAAACTTATTTAATTAGCACCTCTCTCGACTTGTGGCAGCTCTAGGGGGACTAGCTGGCAGCGTTTGCAGCAGATTATCCACAAGAATGAATCGTATATTAGATTTTTCCACGATCTATTTAACTGAGATCCATGACAGCGCTCATAAATCTCAAAGGTCTGTCACACACACACACACACTCACACTCACACACACACACACTCACACACACACACACTCACAACATGGACAATTCAAAAAGTACGTTCGTTCGTTCGGAGGGGAGGAAAGGATACCGAACAAAAGGAACATTTTTACGGCGGTAGGGGAGGGGGGGGGGGGTGTAGGAAGAATGTAAGAACGTTCCTATTTGCATTTTTCATTTTCATTTTTTTATCCAAAAATAGCACGTCATATCTTAGATATTGCCACTACCAGGAAGGTAAACGTCAACATAGATATTTGCAAACATCCATTCGCGACGAATGCTTTTCTTGAAGTTGATGTCCGTAAGTTTTTATATTTATCAATGCACATCCGTTGTTTTTGCCCCAAATCTGTACGTAAGTGTATCAATTGTTCATTTGCGATGGTTATGAAACTATTACTCATTGCAACAATTATAAGTATGTGCCTGACAAAGAATAAAGTAAGTTAGTCATCGTTTAGATACCTACTTTGCTGACAAATTTTCTCTCCATTCGTGTATTCTTCATCCCTGTATTATGTTCGATTCACTGATACAAATTATCATCAATATTGCCAGTGTCCAGATCTTGGAGTACAGATCGAGCGAATAGCAGTCAATTTCCCTTTCCCGACTGGTGTTGAAAATTCCAAAAACTCAGTCCCTTCTTTCCTTGTAAAAAGTTTCTACGGAAAACTGGCTGAGTGATTGTATTAGGGACAATGAAATCCACTTACCAGCATTTAGGAGACAGGAAAAATCGAATAGTTCAGTTGTGATGATATTTGATGCAATTCCTCGTAACCGTTAGGACAGCACATCATTGGATGAGCTTAATTCGATCAGCAGAGGCAACACGTTGCCATAGAGGAAGTTCTGGACTTCAATTCCTGTGGTGGCACACTTTCACTTTCTCCTGTGACTTGGAAAATTGACTAAAAGTAACCGAACTTGGCACTTCAAGGAGCCGAATAAAAGGGGCGTGCAAATGGATAGGGGTTGGAAATGTTACAAAACTAACCTAAACTTTGGTATAAGTTACTTAAGGGTCGGAATTTGTAAGGATGTTAAAAGATGCAGAAACGATAAAAGAATGTTATTTTTTGTACAAGCAAAAACGTTTTGAGAAAATGCTGCCAGAATGTTGATTCAGTGAGGATGTGCTTCTAAAGCTACATCGTAAAGCAACATGCTGTTTGTTAGTGCTGGAGAAGAGGGAATACAGTGTAGCTTAAGTTTCTTTCTTTTACAGTACGAACCTAAGCTCATAAGTGGTAAATGCACATTGATTATTCTTTAAGTATAACGTTTTGTTTGGTGCAGTGATGCTGTCATGTAGTGGCGTTTCTACAGGGGAACAGGAGGGGCCATTTCCCCTCTAAAAATGTGCTTAGCCCCTATATGAAATTGATATCTTCGTCTATGCTGATGAGGAAAGATTCAACGAGCTTGGATCTCGGTGTTGGTAGTTTGCATCAGTCTCATCACAGAGTGGAAAGATATCAATTATGCAAATTACTTGGATAAAAATGTAATAAATGTAACGTTAAGAAGAGAAATATCCCACGTCTCAAGTATCTCTGTCATAGATATTTTCACTACCTCATTAACTTCAGTTACGTTCGCTACGAATAATAATAATAATAATAATTATAATATCATTGAAGATATTGCGTTGATGCGTTTCTTTAGCCATTTTGAAACCAAAGACGAAAATGGAATGTTTCTTATTGGCATATATAAAAGTGCCTAGTTTATTCTCATGGAGAAGTCAAGTGGTTTTTTTGTGGATGGCGACGATTCCTCTAAAAGTGTTCGCTTTACTTCTAATAGAAAAAGCCCAAAATTAAAGCAGCATGGCTACGTGAAAGGTTACCTCATAATATGAGGTTGTGTGATCCGAATAGAATGCCTCTACCTCGCTATCATATCTTATAGCGTTTTATCATTATTGACTATGTTGAACTTAAGTGCACCAACTGGTAATCTAGGGAAATACTAAAGATCGGGAAAGGAGGGAGTGGGCTTGAAAAAGGCTGATAGGCCTAAATCGGACGAACTAAATATTTAGGTCTTCTGTTTAGCTCGTCGGTGTTGAGAGGGTGTACTACCTAGAAAACAAGTCAAGTGACTCTCAAAACGGTCTGAAGACGATCTCTAGGCGATGATCTTTCAGTTGATCTAACTTTAGGACACAGAGAGAACAGCAGGGGGACTTTTTCGCTGACTTAGAAAGCGGAGAATGGAGTTTATCAGTCCTTTTTCTGTTTTTTCGCTTTGCCTTACTCTTGTTCATATCTCCTTTACTCATCTTGAAAAAATTTCAACTCTTTTCTGTCGTATTACTGCAATTTTCGAGAACAAGAGCTCTCACCATCTTGATAATCAAAAGATAGCACTGATGAGGTAATGGCGCTTATTTTCTACACAGTATTTCCGTATAAACGATACTCTCAAATAGAAAACCCATTAAGATACAAACATCGTGCATGGCGTAAAACAAGGCAATATGGCAAACAACTTAAAAGGGATGAATTTAAACATGCATTATAATCATGTAAACAAGCATCAAATGTATTAACTGTCATAAAAAAAGAACACGGCCTAAGGGACAACCAACCTCTTTTCTATATAGTCTTTAGGCTGAAAGTATTGCTAGGCAAATACCATTAGGTCATGAAAACCAAAAATAAACAAATAGCGACGGCAATATTTTCAACCATGCAATCAACTTATGCGCGCCACTTGCGGATACGGATGCGGATATTGATTGGTGTCGATTGCGGATACCGGTCGATTGCCGATACCAGTCGATTGCGGATATCGGTTGGTCAACTTTGGTCGCCCCGTATCTAGAAGTGATTACTTTTAAATTTATGTGGACCTAACTTTGACTCAGTACATCGGTTGGACGAACCAAATCGTTAAATATTTAGCTGGTCTCCGTATCCACACTGACGATCTAAAGCGGCGAACTAAAATTTAGGTCGTTTCATGTTTAGAGCGTCGGTTTAGATCAAGAGTACGAAACGGCAATTGCAACAGATTTGTTCGCGATTTTTGTTGATGTGGTAGTGCCTCAAAAGATTTAACATGGCCGCCCAGTAGTACCAATGCAAAGCATGGCTTTCACCATTGCAGAAAATCCACTACTGATAGAAGTATCTTGTAGGGACATGCTTTAGGCATTCAATGTATGATGATGTGCGTTTTAATTGAAATTTTAGCGCAATGTTGACATTTTTGATGAGGAAGAAACCAGCTGCAAAATGATCATGTGGTATCTTTCCCCGTGTAAAACTGTAATAGCATCCAAGTAAATATAGTCCCCTGGAACTACGTGATTCCTTATTTAACATTCTTAAGTAAGGTCTCCAATTCACCTTATAGGGGAAGATATCCAAAGGAGTATGTCGTGCTCCTAGATCATCGAGCGTGTCGTGGAGGCCTTTATATATGACGTTACACTTACGACTAATCTTGGGTTGGACAAATCGTAGCATGTAATTAGCCTTAAATCAGCATTTAGAAGTCTGACAAAGGTAGAATTTACCAAGTTAACCTCACATTGGTGCATACATGGCTCCTTTTTCATGAGAATTTGTATTGCTCATCATATGTAGTCGTTAGCAAGTTTTCAATCAACCATTCCTACGTTTGCATTGACGTGCTGGTGACGGTATTGCTGCAGCACGTCATCAAAGTTTGTGTATGAGGAAACTGAAGTAAACTGTGTGGTAAAATGCAATACAGATGCCCACAATTATTTTGAGATGCCAATCTCAATGCAATATTATCAAGCCTTTTGGAGGTACTGGAGATGTGTAATCAGTTTGCACCAATGTTTGAACAGGTAGCAAAACAGTCCTTTATCTCAGCCTCCTTCTAATGTCAACATCTCCTACCGCCTGTCTAAAG
The DNA here is from genome assembly GCA_010016065.2 of Carybdea cf. marsupialis auct. non (Linnaeus, 1758). NCBI lineage: Eukaryota > Metazoa > Cnidaria > Cubozoa > Carybdeida > Carybdeidae > Carybdea > Carybdea cf. marsupialis auct. non (Linnaeus, 1758). The sequence continues at coordinate 24,423 of JAAAKL020000773.1, forward strand.
ATATTCAAGGATATTCAAATGTATGGCCACGTTGAACTCATTTCCATGCTGACTCATTAAGACTCGGCATTGATGTCACCTACACGTAAAGTAGTTTCAGTCTGCAACCTAAGTCTGTCTACTATATCTTCAGAGGCCACATAATCTACTGTTGAACAATGTCTAGGGAATCCTTGTGTGGTCTTATCCTAGGAAGTAAGTAAAATCTTTCTTGTTAGCATTCCTTGTGACTCAAAGAAAAATCCACATAACACTTTTATCTTAGATTAAACGCAAGTTTATTTGTTAGCATGCAGTAGTAACACAATTAAAGTGTAGTGGTGAAATAGTAATGTTTCGCTGGATGAGAAGTGGTGTGGTGAGCGACAAGTGGTTTAGTGAATATTAGTACTATGGTGGTCGAAAAGTGGTATGGCAGGTGATAAGTGGTGTGGTAGAAGGGGAGTGTTTGGGTGGACTAGAAGTAGTATGTCGGTTGAGAAGTGGTGCATTGGATTAGAAGTGGAGTAGTGGTCAGTAATTGGTGTGGTAGACGTAAAGTGGCGTGGTGGGAAAGGAGTGGTGAGATAGACGAGAAGTTATGCGACATCAGGGCACCTGGTGACTAGAAACGTGGTGGAAATGTTTAAAATATTAGAAAATAGGGAAATTATTGGAGCAAAATATGAAAAATGTGATCACGTCAACACTTTTGTAAGAATGATGGAAAAGTTGTAATCCCTGAATTTACTCCCTTACAATCTCAAGTTCCTAGAGGAAGTCAAATCTTAGTGTAAGTCGAATGAAATAAACATGATCATGGGTGACATCAATCCAAAGGTCGGGTGTGGTACTGGCAGCAAAGCAGTAGGACCGCATGGAATTAGCAAGGGAAGTGAGCGCAGACGAAGATGGGTTCAGTGGTGCGAGTCAGAATGTATGGTCATAATGAACACATGGTTTAAAGAACACCCGAGAAGGCTATACACTTGGAAGAGTCCTGGGAACCGGTTAAGGAATCAGATTGACTTTATTGCCATCAATAACAGATGTTTTCCTTATGAACAAACCGTATCTAGATGGCGAAGCAACCAACTGTAGGTTGAGAAACTCTGGTTCACTTCAGGGGTTTTCCTCTATATTTTTCATTGCATATCAAAATGCGACAAATCTCAACATTATCATGCCCTTCTTACAGCTTGCTGAAATTGACTAGGGGTGAAAGTAAATAGTGAATTCGGGTTCGGAATCCTGGTCTGCAGTGGCGTGGCCACGGGGGCGGGGGTGACATGTCTCTCCACTTCTCCGAAGTGTCAATTTTCTTTTTTTCGTTCTACACTTAAAGTAGGGTGTTTTCTCTATGAATCCTAGTACCCACCTTACCCCGTTTGAAAAGACTGATGACACCACTGCTAGTCTGTTTTCAATAACCATATTAGTTTGAAAATACCTCTTTTTGTGTTTTTAGGACGCTTTTTGTGCTGCAGAGGACCATTTATTACAATCACAGAAGACGAGTTCAATGAAAGCAACTGGGTCGTATTTGATGGATGAAAGAGCTGGCGGATTTTGCACCTGCGCATAGTATAGCCATTCGACCCCAGGTCCCAGCATGCTCTCTCACAACTTGACCAAAACTTGTTCTCGTGGATTCGTTGTAGTGTTACTGCTGAAGAGTGTCTTGATGTAGCTTGTACGTACTTGAACACAATGGTGAACTCAGACAACTCAACACGGGACGATGAAAATGTTCCTATTTCTGAAATGCCCGAACTTACGGAGGAGGAAAGAATCGCTCGTATAGAGGAGTCGAGAAAGAGCTTTTATAACCGGAGAAGGATTCAAATCGAGAACTTGCCTCCTGGAACAAAAAGAGAGGTACGATGCAACGATCCTTTCCAAGTGACTGAATATTGAATAAAATATAATGTTTTGGATGATTTTAGCCCCTCTAGGTGGACGTTATGTATTTTACCAAATCTAGGGAGGCTACATTTGCTGTGATAACTATTTCTACTTGTCACAGTTTCTTCAGCTAGATGGTTCCAAAAGACAATAGATGTGGTGTACACTACTGTATAGAAACCAGAAAGTTGGGAAGTCGATGGCCCCATGAAGAATTCCTTTGTGGATTACTGCAGTAAGGGGGCGTTATGCACGCCAGGGGCTCGTCTGGCCGTATTCTGTATAAGATTCTATGCTCTGCAGTAGCGCTCGCTTCGGCGACATGAAGGCACTGAAAAGTTCCCTTGGCTTAGATAGTCAGGAGACAACATCCCTCCGTAACAACCATGTATAGTTGACCGTCACAATGATCCACAGGTGTAGTATCCAATCTTTTACGGCATGCACGTTGGGTGATAGGCATGCGATGTGTAATGCTGATACGCATAGGCCTGGGTTGGGTGGTAGCATATTTTCCCCATGTCTTTCATCCCTGGCAATATCACAACTTGTGCACCCCATTGTATGTTTCATCACAGTTATGGAAATTCGTATCTGTATGCAAGATTTCAGTTTACATTTCTGTTACTGATATTTCTCGTTACATTTAAGCTTTCGAGATATTAACGAAGGACCAAGGTACCGGTATTTGCCCTATTTTGATCAAAACTAAAGACAGTAAGCTCAGAGTAAGCTTGTTGAAGAGTGACTACAGTTGCTGCTAGGTTTCGCAATTTGTAGGGCTTTTACTCACGTGAAGTTCCTAGGAAGGTCCAGTCAATTTGTTTCAGGGTACATCTGTAGCTTTGTAATTGTCGTAGCTGTGGGTACTCAAACTTAAGCATGTTCAGGCAAGTGCAGTGATCTTCCAGTAAGGCGACTTCACCATCCAGCTAGTGCATTTATGGAGCAGATTGCCTCTCTGGTTGGCAATATGGCCACTCCCCCTTGAAGCCCTGAAAATTGTTCTGAAGTAAGATACTGTGTGGAAATAAAGAGTTCATTAAAGAAGAGATAACCTGTCATTTATTTTTTATACACCCCTACTTAATTATTCATTATCTTTCTTCTAAGTGCATCAATCATTCCTTTTCTCCTTGCCATTGTTGCCAACTCTTCAGCATCAGGAATTTTGTGTGATCTTCCTTAGCTTTTGTTGAAGGCCCTCTGGGAAGTGTTTTTGTAGATATCTCTTAGAAGGCTGTGCAACTTCATAGACACCAAAGATTGTGATTACATTTTGGAAAAATGGCAACAATTTTGTTCAAAGTTCTCAATATGTTTGATGACTCAAGTGATTAAGAATGGATTCCTGAGAAAGGCCAGGAACAGATGTGAAAGCAGCGATTTCAAATTCCTCCTTATGTTGAATGGAGGGATAAAGACCTGAGAGCAGTCAGATTTCGATTTATTGTTGATTTCTTGTTTTCCTTGTTGACAACGCACAACATCTTCTTAGGCATAAAATGAGCAGGAATTTGGGGTTAACTTCGAGACAGCAGCTCTTATTTCACTTAGATATCTAGGAGGAGAACATCGACTAACCAATATAGAAGATATGATCAGTATCCAAAAGGCGATGTTCTCTCGTACAATACACAGAGAATGAGACCATGTTTACACAGGTGATTCAAGTGCCCAAAATGATCTAAATGAATGTGTGCAGCTAATGCTTCATGTTAAATTCCTGAAAGTCAGCATACATAGATAACATATCTAAGTTCCAGTGCTTTTATTCCTTGATCCCATGGGCACAATGATGATACATAAGTTGTGCTACCTGATTGATGATACCACTGAAATGGGAATACGATAAAGTGTTGGCCCCCCTCCCTCAAGTTTGAGATGCTACCTACATCCCTGGTGCTAACAACATTTCCTTTATAATGCAGTGATCCTGTCTCAAGAAGAAACTGTAATTTTACTTCGGAGGGTGTCTACTGTGAAATTTTATAATGATAGCAATCTGTGCAATCGTATTTCCATCACACAATCTTGAGCATGTTATGAATGACCTCAAACAGTATTTTGTAATTCTTGTGTGTTTCAAATCGATACAGAACAGCAATTCTATCATCATGTACACACTGTGAGATAAAAGAGAAACTTGAAAACCATAAGGGTCCTAGAGCCTGATAATTTTCTGCTTCTGGCAGCTGTCATGTTCAACAGTGGCCAAGCAGTTTGTTCGTCTGGGTGATTTCTCTTTCAAAATGCTGATTTTGCTTCTTAAAACACACACAAACAGGGATAAATTATGAAAATGGCATTGTCCATTGCAGCTTGGGTTACTAATGAAACTTACTAATAATTTGATGAAAGTACACTCTTTTTCATTAATCACTGTAATGAGTTAATAAACTAATTATTAGTTCTGATTTATTAGTAAGTTTCATGCTACAGGTCCCAGGCCTAAAACCCTGAAGAGGAACTATGCAAAACTGAGTCCTAGCTGCATTTGTTCATTTATTAATGGCCATAACTGTAGGCTTTTTGTGAAGTACTGAAACATAAAACAATTAATGTGTAAGTTAAAGAAAAATGCCCATGTCTGCCAGTAAGAAGTTGTCTGATTGTATGTTTGAATGAAGTGTTTGTTAAGCCCCATACACAAAGTGCAATGTGATGTATCAACATGTTGAACACAATTTGTTCTGGGGACCCTTTCTTGTTGTACAACTGGGTTTCACAACTGTGTTTTCATTTGAAACAGCAACCAATTTTTTATGTTACAGAGAAGTTGGACAGCTGACACTCAAGTAGTTCTCATTCCCATCTAAAAAGGTCAAAATGATATTGTAAATTCTCTCTTCCCGTCGTCCCTCTCATATGACCTTCATAAATGCATTGTACCTTGGCTGATTTGCCACAATGTGTTGTTAGAAATAGAACTTGTTGTTATATCCTAAAATCAGTTGTATCATTGTGTTGCTTATGACAAAGGTAGTACAACTTGTTTCATTTACACAATGCAACATGTTGTATAAATATGTAGCACCATGTATACAGGGCTTAAAGTGCACTCTGGGGAGCAAAGTACATTTTAGTATTTCAGGTTAGAGATGTAAAGGAGATACTGTTATATAGTAAGGCTATCAAAAACAAATGTTTCACGGAGGGCAGATCTTTCAAAATTTGTTTGTGATTAGGGTGCTAGGAAATAGGGTCCAGATGTGATCTCTTACTTCTGTTGAAGACTCAGGCAAGCACACTGTACAGAATGCACCAAAATCTTATCTTTTCAATAATCCTATCTGAGAGATTAAATCATTGCAAATTTTCTTTACTTCTTCTGCAAATAGATATGCTACAGCATAAAGTATGTTGAACTATTCAGTTTTAGCATGTTAAGAAAGTTTGTTGACCCCTATGGAGTAGCATTGATAAGTTTTAAGGGATCCTGATACAAAATGTATTGTCTTGAGAGACAACTAATCTTTGACACTTTGACAAAAGGCTTCCTTTTTTGGTTTTTGCCTTCCCATGTATCCAAAAGTGAAAATGGCAAATAAAGACCATGACTGGTAATCATGCCTCATACGTTCCATAAGATAGTCTTTACTACAAGGTTGCTCTCCATAATTGATGTCAAAAATATTGCAACCTACCTCATATTCAACCCCATTCCCTTGCTTATCAATATTGTGCCGTTACTCAGTTGTAAAATCAGGATCAAACAGATAAAACATTGCATGTACTGAATCAGGTTTCTGATTTTTTGGCCATGCAGATATTGTGCACAGGGACACCCTTCCTTCAGTTACTTAAACATGTATGTTGTGAGCCTTTTCATGATTCCACAATGATAACAGTAACTTGTATCCAACTGTTACAAGATGCTGTACAGTTTAAATTTATATTTATTTCAATGCCCCTCCTTTTTAGATTTGTAAATTAGTTTGTAACCCATGCTTATTCCAACCTCCAGGCTATTATTTAGTGAGTGTAGGCTGAACTGCTATGTTCTTTGTGGGCAGTGATAGTTGAATCTATTATCTAAATTTTAAGTTACCAGGTTCTAAGAATAGCACCTTATTTTTCTTGTAGCACCTAAGAGAGGATATACTACCAGGATTTGAACTTCTAAACATATCTATAATCCATGATACTGGTGAGTAAAGTAACAGTTATTTGCCAGGCAGTATTACCTTCTACCTTTTATTAGTTTTACTTTTATAAACACACTATCCTACTCTTATATAACTACAAGGATTTGGTGAAAAATATCTCCTGTAAAGAGATTGTTTTTAGTGAAGTACTGCAAACACTGCATGGTGTATGTTAATTATTCAGAACATTCCTATGAAATTAAGACCTGCATGTCAATAGCACAGGCAATAAGTCATCAAGCAATCATACATCTAAGTCTTTCTGAGGAGACAGTATGAGAAGGAAACTGAAATAAAGTTACAACTAATGACTAAAACATTCAAAAAATTTGAAGCTGTATGCAGGTGGCATGGGGGTAGCATTGCCTTTGCCTAGAAGAGAAACTTTCTTTGATTAAGGCCGAAAAGAACTCCCTATTGAACAAGAGAACAGAGTGTATGTTAAAGAGGACCTAACAGCAAAACCAATTTGGAAATTGTTGTTGATGACATAAGAAAGTGCGATTGTGGAGTGGCAAGTCTCATCCCCAAAATTTGAACATTACATGTTTAGTTAAAAGGAATGACTAGTCTTTTGTTTTGGGCAGATGAGGCTAGTTCAAGAATGGACAGAGAAGGCCTTGTTTGTTGTCCCACTACCTTTGAAAGGCATCTGAAATTGCAAGGAAGGTAATACTTTCTATATATATGCATGTAGTGCAGTTTGCAGAGCAGCATTTGAAGCCAGTTTAATATTAATATAAAGATTGTATGCCTTGATACAATTGGACCTCCCGAAGTGATCTACACCAAGCTGATTTAATTTTGAACTTGATGAGTGGTGAAGCAAGATAGTTGATGCACAAAATGACAGATACACTGTCGAAGAATATCATACTGCTACGGAAGAGGCAAAGACCTTGGAATGCGTATATATGGCTGATTCTTCAGTAGTCCTTACTCACTTTAAGTGGTAATCTAATACCCTATATCTTGATATCTTGTTTATAAAGATCTCCCCCCCCCCCCCCCCATCTGGCTTTCCTCTGTCATTTTTGCTCCAAAGTGTTGGTCACCCCTAAATTGAAAACTTACCCCTCCTATCTTCCTGGGAAAGGATACTATGTAGAAGGAAGCATTCAGCATTTGCAATCAGGTGTCTTATATGGCAAGGGAAGTCATTGTAAAAAATGGGGGATCATATCAACATTCTAGGCAATTGATTAAAAGGTGTTGCAGTTCGAATCTCAGGATACTCAGGGCTCTTGACAAAAGGTAGCTAGTGTTTTATCTCTTCAATAGTGGTGTATTGTGCTTTAAGCACCATGGAGTGACACCATAGTTACATTTACTCTAATCTAGGCTAGGAGAATTTGAGTGGTATTAATTTACTTTTCCTAACTTATAAATCCCTGCAGAATGCAGGAGTATTTGATTTGCAACATCTGGGCACCATTTGAAAGTAGCCTTATTTTGATACATGTAACAATTTTTTGTTTCTAGCTCATGTTCTGCTACCATCAGCAGATGATGCAAAATCTGCTCTTGGCAGGTTAAAAGGCAAAGTAGTCCGTGGAAGAGAATTATTTGCAGCCTTCTCACAAGTGGAATATGTCCTGTTTGTAGGGAACATTCCTTACCATTTTGATCTACAAGAGTTTAAGAAGATGATGATTAGGTATGGTGAAATTGAACGAATATTTCTAGTGCTGAGTCCAGAAACAGGGCATAGTAAGGGCTATGGCTTTGTGGAGTATGAATCAAAGGAAAGTGCAAACAGAGCCAAGAAGGAATTTTCAGAACACATATGTGGACGATCTCTTAGGATAGACTTTGCTAACCCCAATTTACTCGAATATGAAGATCTGCACAGCCAGACCCTTTTTGTAGACAGATTTCCACCTTCAGCAACTGACGAGCAACTTTTTCGATTTATATCAAGTGAAGTTCCAGTCTTATTTTGCCAGGTAAGATAAACTATTCGTTGAATATTTGTAAGTAATTTATGGACGTTTAGAGCCTGTGTTTTGTGAATGATATGATAAAATGTCATATCTTTTAACAAACAATAAGAAAACATTCTTTAAAAGGAGGGGGATCACATCAGTAGAACTGTAACCCTGATCTTTGCAAGGTCTATCTAGTCTATCCAGTCAATATCTGGTCCATTTATTTATTAAGTTAAGTAACTATTACATAGAGAAATCTTGCATTGTGTAATTTATTTCAAAGCAGTTCTTATCCTCATTTAACCCTGACTGGTCTGGACAAGTCTTGCAAGTAGACACTGTCTTCATGGGGCCACCCTTCTGTATTTTTAAACCCCTTGCATATCTTTCTTGGTCTAGGATCTTTTGCCCCAATTCTAGCTTGTTATTTCATGGGAAAGTGTCTTCCTTGTAGGCAAAGCAATCTACTTACTGACAATAACTGCTTACCAATCTTTGACTCAGAAATTATCAAGGAGGACATCTACTATGCCTTTATAGAGAACAAGTGAATCGTGAAACAAGAGCACAGACACTGCTTCCTTACCATTTCCAAAAATGACCTTATCTTATAAAGTCTATCTGGTTTTTCAGTGCCTCTAGATTCATTGTGACTATTAAAAGTATAGATAAAATCTGTCCCTATTAATAACCTCAGAGAATATTTGTGTTAACAGGGTTTCCTGAGTTGACAAGTACATGTGGGTTCTAGGGTTGTGTATAATACCCATAAATAGTAACACTCTTATCAAGGTTTGCATCTCATAAAGATTTGTATCTGACCAATTCTTCATATTTAAATTTGGTTTCATTTTTTTAACCTCATAACTGCAATTGTCTTAGCAGTGTATCTGTTTCTGTTATTAGAAGTTCCATAATAGATGTTGTGAAGTAGAGTCTAAAAAGTCTGAGGGTCTAACATTATCTGTTATTCTCACAACTAGACCATTTTGACAAGGAAATGGAATTTGGTGATGGTAAAATTGTCATATGTTTTGAGGATCCACTCACCAGCATCTAAGGGCAGGGTCAGGAATTGTAGGTATGATTTCACCAGACTCCATGAGGAACTTCTTTGAAGAAAGTCCAGCAGTATTTTTGCTGACCTTTTGATTCCTCTGGTTTTGTGACTTGAATTCTCATCTGGAAAAGAGAACCAAATTAGTACAATTCACAAACATTACAGAAATAGCATCATAACGTAATGGGACTACCTCATCTGTTCATAAATCCAGGGTTTTCAGTAATATCGATTTATCCTTCGGAGCTGACCTTATTTGTCTGGATCATAAATATTGAATTGCAAAATAGGTAAAATATTATACCAGAAAGAAACCAAGATGAGTTCTTTGTGAATCTCATGATAAATAGGTGAATGTTTGCCACCTTGACAACAAACATCACAATGGTGTTGTCATGACCAGCAACTTCGATTATCTTGTGCCATAATCGGTGAAAGTCATCAAGAGTAATAATGTGCTCATTTTCATTGTTTTTATAAATAATGTTTTCAATCCCTCCAAAAGCACACAATTATCATCCATGGAAAGTCTCTGTAAGACAAGCAGGATTAAATTCTCTGAGAGACTTGCAGGTGATGAGTAGCTAAGGGATTGTAATTTATCACTCCCATAGCAGGTAGTGAAAATAGTGAAAGTGAAAGTAACTTTCTCCCAGAATTTTTTATGCCTCACTGTCAAATGAGTTATTGATTATGGAAGAAAATGACTTTGTGGGAAGTATTGTGAACTCTTTTATATATATGTGTAAGTTGTCATGGGCCATACAATTTTTGTATACAGGTATGTATGTATAAATGTATGTGTGTATGTATTTATGTATGTATTTGTGTGTATATAAGTATGTACATAGAATACAAAATTAAAAGCATAAATGTAAAAGCATTCACTGGTGGTATTTTTTAGATTGCTGTTCATCCACAAACAAAAAAGCCAAGGAACTTTGCTTTGGTCGACTTCCACTCACCACAAGATGCTGAATTTGCATGGAGAACTCTGGATGGTACAGATTTCCTTGGGGGAACTATCAGAATGGCATTTAGCTCACCTGGTAGATCTGGGGCCTCTATTATTGGATTCTCCAATCGACCACCACCAGGTCCAGTAAGTGTAGGTGCTTCTCTAGAGTCTTTGTTTCCAGTGTTCAGGGTAGAGCTATTAATCTGCACACTATTTGTTTGGTGAGTAGAAAATTATATAAGTAGAAAAGTGTAATGTGCAGATAATTCTTGTGTTTATACATTAAAAAACTGCTGTGTCTTAGGCTTGTACACTCATGTTAAACACAAGATTTATATCCAGAAAAGAATTGTTTACACTTGTCATTTCTTTTATTCCATAATAAAATCCAGTGTGTTCCTTTATCAGATCTATAAAGTTTAGATGTGCATTATTTGCCAGTGTTTTTCCAACTGTGTCTGTTTTGCATTGTAGGGCCCCAGAGGCAGAGGAATGCCAGACTTTCCAGGACCAAGATTTCGCCCACCTTTTGACCAGCACCCACCATTTGATCAACATCCACCCTTTGATGAACCTCCAGGGTTTGACCAGCCTGCCTTTGAGCCAAGACCTGGGTTTAGACCAAGATTCCCTGGACCACCAGGGGGACATGGACCACCAGATAGGTCATTCCATGGGCATAATGGACCAAGGAGGCCATTGCATCAGGGGCATGATGGACCAAAACCATTAATGGATATGGGTCAGGGAGATGGACCAAGGCCTAGAGGACCAAGGGTAGGTATAATTTTAGATATGCCCACATTTTAAGAGCAAGAGCTTAAGTTAATGTTGCAGTTTGGTCACTTCAACCATTTGAAGTATCACATCTTACAATAAAAGATCCCTTGTATTAAGCAACTGATTTAATATTGCTCATCTCAAAACAAACTATGAAGTTTCAGTAAAATCAGTAAATTGACATTTTCAGCTTGAATTGAAATTTTGAGAAGCAATTAAGTTGTTGCATAGCTTAGGTTCATTATAGATGCCAAATGTTGTGATGCAGCTGGTCAATTCCTTGACTGAGAAAAGATGTTAAAGATGGTAAAATAGAAGGGATTGAGCTGCAAGGAAGATCTCATAAGGTTGTAAATGAAAATAGTGTGAGTGCTATTTTGATGAATTGGTTGAGGAAAATAATGAATAAATTGTTCTGTTTTACTTTATGTAAATAATGACATAAATTATTACCATAAAGATTTGGCACAGTAGCCAGTTTGTGAGGTACAGCAAGAATAGGGAGGTTGACCTTCTTCCTGCAATATTGAGGGGGGAGGGAAGGATAGGGCTCAAGGAGTTAGTTGGCTTGGACTTTGATTCTGAGGTATAGACAGCTAGTATGCTTCTAGTGGTAAAATTAGTATCCACAAAGGCTTTACCAGGAAGCAACCTTGTTCAATGAAGAAGTCTGTACTTTTCCTATAGGAAAAAGGAAGGCTGCAAAGTTCTAAAGGAATCCTCTTAATCACCACAATCCTCAAGATCAATTTGCAAAGAGTGTAATACTTAGTTGATGTTGTATGCATGAATATGTATTGAAGAGTCATTGTGTTATGCTGGGTGCATTGATATTGAGAGACCAAACAACCCCACTGTTTTGCAGGAATCAAATAGAGCCAAACCATGTTGTTCATAGGGTCAAGTAACATACTGGGTACCAAGTATTTTGTATCACCAGGATGTTGCGTTAGAAGTAGGAGTCATACCATTGCTGTCTGAAAACAGGTTTGCAAAGGATTTCAATATTGAAGAGGGGTCCTCATTCAAGTATATTGAGGAGTATGGTTGTTCATATCATTGTTAGAAGTTGGATCATTGTGGCATGGCCTTCCTGTAATGAATGTTCACATTGTGTAAGTTGATGTCATTGTATGTTCATTGGATGAAGTGATTTGTCAGATGAAGGTGGTATGCCTAAAGTTGTGCTCTCAGGAGAGTAAGCCTGTGTAGTGTAGTGGTTAGCACACTTGGCTGCAATACAGAAGGCTGCAGATTGAAACCTGGCAGGGGCATCAGTTTTTCATTAATCAGTCATTAGTTTTAAACTTTGATGAAGTACCTGTTGAAGGTGCTGGTCGAGGTTGATTTAGTGAACTCCTCGAACACTACAACCAGAAGTGACTGAATGCAGAAACCTTTTTAAAGTAATAATCTCTTTTTAGGACACTATCAGCAACAATGAAACTCCATAACAAAACTCCTACTTCCTCTCAATACAGATTACAAAGTGTCTGTTTATTTACATAATTATTCTATCAAATGAGACTTGCTCAATGTCGGGTAAATAAACGG